>PVIU01011060.1:14544-66813 GCA_004026605.1 Ondatra zibethicus
ATACTTAGACTCCTTAAAATAGAATGTTTATTAAAACTTCTGTTATGCATTCCTTGCTTAATATTGTTTATTGTTTGTAATTTTGCATTTGGTGTCTGTTCCAATTGTATATAGCTATGTTGGGTTTGGATTAATCCTGTTTAGACAGAAAGGGGAGATGATGGGGGAAGAGCCACTAGCCAATCACATCAAGTTGGGGTGTGGCTACTGGGAACCCAGGTAGAAAGTCCGGAGAACACAGGTACGCGCTCTCTCCATGAGGTGTCTGCCAGAAGGACTGGATCACGTCTTGGGTAGAGTGAGTTCCCCTTTTTTCTTTCATTAAAAATACCTGTTTCTATTGAGCTGGCTTGGTTATTGATTTGTGCCGACTTGATAATTCATCATCAATAGAAAACACTATCCTGAGTAAGACAACCCAGACCCAAAAAGATGAATATGGTATGTACTCACTCAATATTGGACTCTAGCCATAAACAAAGGACATTAAGCCTATAGTTCACAACCCCAGAGACGCCAAATAGCAAGGTGAACCCAAAGGAAAACATATATAGATCCTCCTGGTAACTGGAAGCAAACAAGATAGCTGGACAAAAGTTGGGAGCTTGGGGGTGGGTGTAGAGTGGGGGTGGGGTTGGGGAAAGGGGAGGAGGGAAGGAGAAGGAAGAAGGGAAGGACTTGGGAGAGCTTGGAGGAGTGGGAGAGTGGAGATGGAGGAACGGCAGATATTGGAGCAGGGAAGAAGATATCTACATTAAGGGAGCCATTTTAGGGTGGGCAAGAGACTTGGCACTAGAGGGGATCCCAGTTGTCTACGGGGATGTCCCCAGCTAGGTCCTTCGGCAGCAGAGGAGAAGGTGCCTGCACTGGCCTTGTCCCATAGGAACACTGATGAATATCTTGAATATCACCATAGAAATTTTGGCCGATGGATGGAGATAGAGACAGAGACCCACATCCATATCAGAGCAATGGACTGAGCGCCCAAGGTCCAGTTGAAGAACAGGAGGAGGGAAAAGATGAGCAAGGAAGTCAGGACCGCGGGGGTTTGGTTCTCCCACTGAGACAGTGTGCCTGATCTAATGGGAGCTCACCAAATCCAGCTGAACCGGGACTGAACGAGCATGTGATCAAACCGGACTCTAAATGTGCCTGCCAATGGGGGCTGACTGAGAAGCCATCGATAATGGCACTGGGACCTGTCTCTTCAGCGTGTATTGGCTTTTTGGGACCCTAGTTTACTTGGATGCACACCTTCCTAGGCCAGGATGGAGGGGGTAGGGCCTTGGACTTACCACAGGGCAGGGTACCCTGCCCTCTCCTAAGGATGGAGGGAGAGGGAGGAGGGTTAGTGGGGGAGTGGGAGGGGAATGGGAGAAGGGTAGGAAGGGTCAATTTTTGAATGGAAAAATAAAAAATTAAAAAGAAATGCCCTTGAACTCATTTTCTGTTGGGCATCTACTGTAGAACCCTAGATGGATACAGGCTATGTGCATGTCTCTTTGGATATATGTGTGTATCTATCATGCTCATTTAGAGGGCCTTATCTTTTGTTTTACTTGTCCCTTCTGTTCCCTTTGGCTCTCACACTCTTTTTGCCTCCTCTTCCTCAGGGTTCACTTAGTCCTGAGGTGAGGGATTTGATGGAAGCATGCCATTTAGGATTCAGGGTTTGAAGGTCTCTCACTCTCTGTACCATGTTCAGATGTGGGTTTCTGTATTTGTTTGCATCTCTTGTATGAAAAACCATCTCTGATGATGGCTGAGTAAGTCACTGACCTATAAGTATAGCAGAATGTTATTAGGAGTCATTTTATTGCTAGGCTTTTGCTTTGTTTCTGTTTTTCTTAAAATAGTAGTATTTGATTTTATCCTAGGTCCCTGTGATATCTAGTTTCAGGTTCTTGGTCACCCTAACAATGTCAGGAATGGGTTCCATCTCATGGAATGGGCTTTAAGTCAAATAAGATATTAGTTGGCTATTCACACAATTATCCCAGATAATTCTTCATGTTACTTTTTGTAATTTCCAGAAGTTTGAAATGCCCTGTAACTTTGTTTCCATCTCAATTTTGCATTCTTGCTTATATCATTTAATATCTGCATTTACTGTAAACCCTTATCTTCCTTCCATCTACTTTATGGAACTTATGCTTTAAGTTGAACTTCTTAACTGTTAGTACATGCTTTATATGTACACACATATGCACATACATACTTTTTAAAGCCAATTTTGTATTAAGTACTACATTACTTATACTAAATATATAATTTTAGTAATTTCTCAAAAGAACATTAAGATACACTTTATGGAAGATTCTTGATTGTTACTTGTAAAGTGTATAGGTACAGAATTTATACAGTCTATACCTAAGAATTCATCTCCCTTGGTGGCAATGGTATTGCACACTAAACTCTGGTCAGTACACAGGACACCCATTGCCCAAGGCACTGTCAGTCATGCAGTAATGCATGTTGGTTGCAATAAAGCAGTTTTATAGCTTCTGCATAAATGAGCATAGATAATAGCATCTATTCTGGGAGAAACACAGGTTAGTAACAATGAATGTTAATATTGTGTTATGAGTATCATTTCACGAAATAAAATCTACACATGGTATCTATTATATAGTGAACAATGAAAGTTCAGAAAATAGTGTGAATACAATAAATTAATAAATGCAAATTAATTTATGATTCTTGAGACCTTTCAGTATTTATTTATAATGTCTTCTCATAGGAAGATTCCAGAGTTTAAACTGCACTTTCCCAGGTGCTGAGAATAAAGCCTTTATTGGGAGTATAGATTTATTGTTATACCAAACCTTCCATTCTTTTAAAATAATGAATTTAGCCTTTTCTTTGAGGGTAGCAGTGTTTTGTGATAACTAAAGGAACAGTCTTACTAGAGCCTGACTTAGCATGGGACTGAAAACTGTAACTGAATGAGGAGACAGACTCCAGCGCTCAGTCACTTTGTCTACATTTCCCGATAGTCAAATGTAACATACCCTAGCTCAGTGGAAAGCAAGACATATGGCTCTGGGTTAGACTGCTCCAGTTTTGGATTTGATGTTGACTTTGCTCTGCAACATTCCTTAGTTAGACTTCGGTCTTCTACAAGGCATGTGTCTACACCTTCTCAAATGCATTCACCTGAAGCATGCACTGAGCTCTCACTCTTTGTAGGGGTCTAGGGCACTACAATCCAAGAGGTCAGCACTGACAGTATTCCTCCGGCTGCTTTGCTTTCTCTTAAAGCCTGTGGATCTCATATTTCTAAATGACACTTTCTTTTTATTTTAAAATTTAGTTTAAAATTTAAGTTAGCTAGATTAGCTAGATGGATAGTTAATAATAATGCTACTGGCTTTTCCTGCAGATTTACAGAAGAGACAGTGTCAGTATTTGTAGGAACACGATTTATATAGGGTTGTACAACTGTCAAGATGTTTTTACACACTCTTTAGCCCTCAAAACAGGTTTCAGAAGAAAGAAAAATGATAATATTCAATTCTCATTTATATTACGGTAAAATTAATCCAAAACTGTCTACCTCAGTTAATGTAGCCATATATGCTGCCCTTATTTTGATTTTCTATTAATTTATTGTGTAGACAAGTTGTAGGTAATATTAAGAAGTCACCTCACTTTGTGTGGAACATACAAAATTCATATTTGTCCTGAGAACAAAATTTGTTTAAGAGTCCAAAATTCTGTCTTAGATAGTTTGGTAACTAATTAGCATCCAATCACGGTGACTTAAAACTATAAGGTAGACATGATAATTTTACTGCTATTTATTCTACTGCCTTGTTTTTTTCTTGGTAAAGCTCTTGTTCTACTGATTAAAAGACTGAACCTGTAAACTACTGGAGAAAACATAAAAAGATTAAAAGAGATGGTTTTACATGGTTTAGCTTGCCATCAACCTTAGGTCTCTTCTATGTCTGTATTCCTCTGCTTATCTGTCTCTGTCTGTCTTCCTATCTCACATACACATATAAACATGACTTTTTTTTCAGACAAATGAAGAATCACATGGCCAAGCGACATAAAGTTTGAAATAATAAAAATTTGAAAGAATATTATTGCATGAATTGGTACCTACATATCAGAAAAAAATTACATTCTTATTCAAAAGAGGAAGAAACCCCTCATGGTTCCAAATCGAGAAGGCATGAGTATTAGATTTAAACTGTGTTCAATGATTAATTTCCAAAAGAGAGTTACACGAAGATTCCAGCCACTTCATGTAGTGGACCATTTCAAAAAGAGCACCACCTGGGGACAGAAGGAACCATCAACCCTGCCTGAAAGATGCCTTGTGATTTTTTCCTATCACTTTTTTGATGCTGTCATCTTTCTCTAGTTGATATAAATTCTCAAATTTATATCATAGAAGCAGACCTAAAAATATTAAGACGTCGCATACTGCCTGACTTTTCAGTCTCTTCTTGGATTTAATTAGAATGCCAAAACTCTGGTAAAACTATTGACTCTGAGTGTATTCCATCTCTAAGCTTTTTATAGCATAGAGCCAAATGAGCAGAGTGAATGAGAAGTCTGAATGTGTAGCTTCTCTGTCAAATGGGAATCATCACAAAGAAGTAGATGCTATAAAATGTCATTTCTGTTCTTGTGCCAGTTGCCTTGATTAGACCTATGTGATAACCTATTCATCATTTAAAGTTCTCTGAAGAGAAAGAATCTTATTCGACTCAAAATAACCAATATAGTATATAGAAAATGTTCTTCTAAATCACAACTTAGTTATTTGCTAGAATAAGCTCAATAATTTGTAGAGTACGGATGACAATTCTGCTAACATTGAACTATAGGAAACTATAATTTCATTCTTACTGAGAAATTTCTAGAGAGTCAACTTGGAAAACTTCAGAATTAGTTAATGGATGTTTATTTAGGTAGCTAAAATACAAGTTTTAGTATACATAGGCAGTAACAAATAAAAAGTCATTTATCAAATACAGGATCCCAAAATAGTTAACTATATGGCAAAAATGAAAAAAGACGCATATTTTTAAATATTTAATATTTTGCTGTAGAAGCACACACAATCTTTAGTTTTCTTTTATTCCACAATATTAAAATCTTGAGTAAAATATACACAGTAGTGATTAAAGCAGAAACATACTTGGAGTTTCATATTTATTGGAACCACATTAAATTGTGTTGTTAATGTAGCAGTGTCTGATTTAGTTGTTTGTTAGGAAGATAGCTTTTGTTCTTTTGTGCTTACTTGCAATTATGTTTATAAAAAATCTATCTGCATCAATTTGGCTATATGTTTTTCTATCTATAACTCTAAACTTTTAGTGAACTATCATTTTATTCCTACAGTAAAACTGACCTGTTTGTATTTGTTCAGGATACAACAGCATTATATTTCTAAACAAAATTGTTGGAGTTAATGACATTTTAACTAAAAATTGAATCATTTTTTTATAAGCGACCTTATATTTTTCTATTACTGACCTCTGATTATGATATGTTGGATTTGTTATAACTTTTTATTGTAAAACTTTCTTTCATTGGAATGTCCTAGAATGACACCTTCAGAAAATCCCATATTCTACGATAATATAAGTGAAATCGGCAAATCTGGTGGTAGATATTTGAGCTGTACCATGTGTACTCTACCTACCACAGCCCAGCAGAAGGTGACAGAGTTGGTTCACTATCTCAGAGATAAGAGCAATGTAAAAGGACTGTAGGCTTGTTCTCCTGGGTGACTGGCCCTGTAATCAAGAGCCAGACAAAAACACTTCCACTTTCTGGTTTCATAGGTTGAGAGATCAAACTCTGCCTTGCATTGTGCATGTTGATCTTCATATCAATGAAATTCACAGTTGGATTTAATAACTGTCAACAGCAACAACAACATAACTGCTTTCTTTCCTCTCCTTGTTTAAATTGTGTAAGAAGTTATTCCTGACTTGAAGAGAAATGATGGGGTGGGGGGAGGAGAAGGCAGGGAGAGGAGGAGTTCAGTGAATTGTACCTGGGTAGTTGGTAGAGTGCTCTGAAATGCTTTTTCTTCTATGATAGAAATTTTAAAATATGCACAAGTAAGAAAACTGTAGTTTTTTTTAAATACATAAGCACTTTCTGGCTACACTTGAGAAATGTCATTTAGTGTACGGTAGCTGTAATTTACTACAATCAACTCTTGATTACCCCCAGTAATCAAAAATAGAAGACCATAAATTCACTGTGAAATGCATGCATGTCCCTTTTTCATATATTTCTTCCAATGTGTATCATGATTCATGGAAAATGAAATCACATACTTTCTTAGTACACTAACAGTTCAGTAATTGGAAATGGCTTATTGGTCTTAAATCAGATATTAAAAATTGGTTGACCATATATATATATATATATATATATATATATATATGATTAAATAAAATTAATGGTAAGTTTTTCTCCTAGGGATATGGTTAAATTATTATAGCATAACTACAAAATACCTAGGATTGGACTAGCAATGTCATTCCATACATTAAGTTGGGATGTGCAGACAAGGAGTTAAACTTCTTGTAATAATAACATGAAATGCAAAAAGTGTAAAAATCATTTTAGAACCCAGGAAATATTTAACATAGCTTTCTTATTTTAAGAACACTTTTCATTGGTGAATCAAAATCAAATCATTTTAAAAGCATTTATATTTTCACTGCTTCAAACAGAAGCCTAGGCTCAGAATAAGCTAGCTGTCATGAGAGTTTACCCAAGTATGAATGAGGAAATGATTCCATTGCTTTGGTATTGACCTTTAAATGCTTAAATTACTATTAAGTTATTGAAGCAATCTAAAATTCAGTGTCATCAACTAATGTTAACCTATGAGGGGCTTCTGAGTGCCGGTCCCAGTGTCCCCTCAGGGTTCAGATAGAAGGCTCACAGCAAGGGTGGGACTTAGAAGGATCTGAGGCAAAATGAACTCTCTGCTACATACTTTTTAACATCAGTTTTTTTTTAAGCTTCTGCTGCTCTATTGTTTTGTAAAGTTTTCGGTTTATATACACGCAAAACAAAGGCAATTCTCTGAGCTTGGATATCCCTTTATCTTTGAAGGTCCCAAAGTTTATATGAAAGACTCCTTTCCTGACTGTATGTCTTGCCAAATGAAAGTTAGTTGTAGGGAGATGTCTTCTAATGTATCTCAGAGAACAGAACGGAGATATGGCTGTGGGAACCAAGGTTTCTGGCTACGTGACTAAATTCTCCCACTGGAGGTCTCACAAGGTGGGGGAAGCCAAGCCATCCATTAAATAAAAGAACAAGGCAAACTTAAATTTCCACAGTTCTTATGGGACAAATAGATCCAGTCATGAAGCAAGTCCTAATATATATATATATCAAAATGAAAATTCATCCTCCTGACTACTCATAGATATATGTGCCCATAAGATTAATCATAAAATTACATATACATATATACATCACATGATATTATACAGCACAATATTATGCAGATACTGGGGAGACACCAAGCTGCTTTAGCAAAAGTGAGCAACAGCTTTCAGATTCGATGGTCCTACAGACCTTGCCTAGACAGAATTAATCCTCCATCAGATAACCATGCCTCTGGTGGGTTGACATATGAACACTAGTTGCCACCTGCTTCTCATGGCCCTGACAGTAAACCAAATGAGCGATGAGGAATATAATTTTTTTACTAATATTTCATCACAATCAAATAATACTGAGAGCAGGAGATGTGGTCTTCCTCAGGGAAGAGCACACCAATTAGTTGTCCAGTGCCAAATAGGCAGCAGAAACCATACATGAAGTAACATTATATGAATTCAATAGGTCATCAAGTGGCCAGTTTGGTTTTTTGGGAATATTGTGACCAACGTCTAGGACTTTACTTTCAAAACTGAAAAATTAATAGTTATGCTACATATGGTTGTATAATCCCAGCACTTGGGAGGCAGTGGAGGCAGGTGGATCTCTATGAGTTCAAGGCCAATGTGGGCTATATAGCACGATCCAGATCAGTCAGTGCTACAAAAAAATGACCCTTTCTCAAATAAACAAACAAATAAATAAATAACCCAACTATTTGTGTCATAATATCTCAGTATATATTTTTAATATTTATACAGTGTCCTGGGAATTTCCCTAGTACCAAGTTTTTCCTAGCCCCATAATGACTCCCTCAATCAAAATATCTCTTTCCTTGCTCTTTCTCTGTCTGTCCTTCTCCCATCTCAGCCACAAGGATGACCCCAACTAAGACACCAAGCGGTATTGAAAAGGGTACCGGAACTGGCCTTCTCCTGTAGTCAGATTGATGACTACCTTAATTGTCATCATAGATCCTTCATTCAGTCACTGAAGGAAGCGGATGCAGAGATCCACAGCTAGCACTGGACTGAGCTCCCAGATCCCCATTGATGAGAGGGAGGAGCAATAATATAAACAAAGTGGTCAGGACCATGATGGTGATACCTACAGAAACGGGAGC
This sequence comes from Ondatra zibethicus, assembly GCA_004026605.1. Taxonomy (NCBI): domain Eukaryota; kingdom Metazoa; phylum Chordata; class Mammalia; order Rodentia; family Cricetidae; genus Ondatra; species Ondatra zibethicus. Next base: position 23,045 of record PVIU01011060.1, read on the forward strand.
TCACCGCTCCAGACTGACACTTGAATAGGTAACTTGCATAGGCCCAAACTAGGCCCTCTGAATGTGGGTAACAGTTGTGTGGCTGGGCCAGTCTGTGGGGCCACTGGCAGTGGGACCAGGATTTATCCCTACTGCTTGAACAGGCTTTTTGGAGCCCATTCTCTTTGGAGGGATACCTTGCTAAGCCTAGATATAGGAGGGAGAGCCTTGGTCCTGCCTCAAAGGGATGTGCCAGACTTTGATGACTCTCCATGAGAAGCCTTACTTTCTGTGAGGAGTGGATAGGGCTGGGGTGGGTGGAAGATAGGCAGAGCAGGAGAAGGGGAGGGAGAGGAAACTGGGATTAGTATGTAAAATGAGAAAAGATTGTTTGAAATAAAATATTCAGTTTAAATTTCCCACTGGTCTTGGTTTTAGCTTTCATATTGATGAGATAATGATTTTTCTTCTGTCCCATGTTATACATAATTATGAAGATATGTAAGTAAAATGAAATGTTTAAGTCTGCACACATACTTGTTCACAGAGAAAAGTTCCTTCACTGCAAAATTCTTTACTATATTTTATTAAGTGTGTATTATGGACAAATAATAAGATTAAACTTATTCTTTTATTGATTTATATATTTATTGATATTGTAATACAATTGCAACCATTTCTCCCGTCTCTTTTCCCTCATGTATGCCTTTCTTCCCTCCTTCAAATTATGCATAAAATATACATATACATAATAATAAATAGCATACATATGTGTATATATTCCTACATATAACCTGTTCAGTCCATAAATGTTACTTGTATGTATGTTTTCAGGACTATTTGGCACTGGAAAACTAATAGATGTGCTCTTCCCTAGGGAGGACCATCTCTCCCTTCCCCAACTTTCCTAAGTTGCATATAGTTATTTGTGTAGGATTGATGATTTGGGGGAATTTCTCCATTTTTTTATAGATGGCTGAGGTATTCATTGCTAAAGATTTGAATTATTTATTAACATTTCAAAATCAAAATGTAGGTGATAAGAATAAATGTGCTGATAGAAAAAAAGCAGGAATAGAAATGTCAGGGAACAAAATATTTAAATAATTCACATATATTAGACTACTGAGGATAAATGAAATGATTTTTATTTGAAAGTAGAAATTCCAGTTTGAGGATTACACTAAATTTTAACTAAATATGTTGAAAGTTTAGGAATTCATACAGACAGTAGTAGTTGAGGTCATATTGTAAAATAGCTACATAAAAGTGAGATAAAAAATTTTATTTTAAAAATTAGCATAAGTTAGCAATAAGTGTCAAAGAGAGAAAAATACATTAAACATCTTTAGAAACATTAACATGCATATCTGGATTTTCTCAAGTATAAATGTTACAGCAAATGTCAAAGTGAACATTTGCAAAGTTAAATCATTGCAACAATGTGGCAGAATGGAATGGTCCTTTCATTAATTCTACCAAACCATGGAATGTAAAGTTTTTTAAATGCAAAACGAGAGAAAATAATATATCTAAAAAAGAGCAGCTCTGTTAGTGATATCAGTGTTGATAGGATAGAAATAAACAATGCAAGATAACAGAAAACAACAACAAAAATTAAATAAACACAGTAGTACAAGACTGGCTTTAAGTATGTTTAGGCTGCTATTTCTGAAAGAATTAAAGGAAGATAAAATGGATTTGACTGTATCAGAATGGGAAAGAGTTACAGTGCAATATGAAAAATACTTCAATGAAGAGTCTCCATTGACTGACAGATTTGTAAATACAGACCATCACAGTTTTCTAAATCAGTTACAAAATATGTTGTCACGTGACATACTTTTTACATGAGAAAAGAATACAGAAATTCATTTAAATGAAGATGCAAGCATGAGAGTTTTTAAGCATTATTTATTTACTTTACATGTGTCTGTTGTGGGGGTATTCAGAGGGAAGCCTGAGGTTTATACCAGTAGTCTTCCTTCATCACTGGAAAGCTTGTTTCCGGGATCCCTGTTTATGCTGACTTCTAAGCCTGGGATTACAAGTGGGCTACCATGTCCACCCAGCACTTTAGTTCTGGGGATCAGAACTCTCGTTGTCTTCTGTATGTGGCAAGTGATTTATCCACTGAGCCATCTCCTCAGAGATGGAGAAGGGAGAGATAGAGACAAGTAGATAGAAAGGTGATAGAAAGGTAGGAAGATAGATAGATAGATACATACATACATACATACATAGGTAGATATATAGATACATAGATGGACAAAGATAGATAGATGATAGATAGGGAGAGAGAGGTAGACAGAGAGACATAGTGTGTGATGGATATATGGCACAGTGAGTATATTGAGATCGAGGAAAACTTGAAGTGTTCTGCCCTCTCCTTCCATGACGTGGATTTAAGGGACTGAACTGAGTCATGGTATCACCTCTTGGTGTCTGATGCCTTTGCCTGCTGAGCCATCTTGCCCCACCCCTATCCTAGAGAATTTTCTAGCATCCAAGCTGAAGTCCTAGGTTTTAGAGCAGAACTTAGCTTTCCCCACTATTTCCCAATCAAATCATTGACTCACTATTTCAAGAGACATATTATGAATTATGACCTATGCATTACAACCTATACATTATAACCTTAAGTAACTGTATATTGGGGTATCTTAATACATATTAGTAGAAAACTATATTATGTAAGTATCAACATTTCATAGTTCCTGATTCTTTTATGACAAAATCCAGTTATCACAAACATTTTATAAATCACTACATTCATTCATGATATTTTGTCTTGACACTATACAAGTTTAATCAGATTAATCACAGGAATTACTGGATTGTTTAGAAATGACAATTTGGCCTGAAATGACAAGCTAGATTAGTCATAACAAATCACTTAAAAGCATAAACAGAGCATGTGTTTAGTTTTAACACTTCCATCCTGCTTTCCATGCTGAAGGCAAGGAACACTTGCAGTAGAAAATCCTCACACCTCCTGTAAGAAGCGGGTCTCGCAGATGACGGGACTGACTGAGGTACAGAGTGCTCTTATTAACTGTCAGTGTCACTCGGAAGTTCCTGCTGGTTGACCGGAACTTCATTTGAACTCCCGATCTCAGGATCTCAAGATTCTAAATTAACATTATTATCTGATCTTGTTTCTAATATCAAATGATATAAAAAAGCCAAATGTCACTAAGAAACTTTATAAACAATTCTTTTTTTTGGTTTTTGGGTTTTGGAGACAGGGTTTCTTTGTAGCTTTGGAGCCTGTCCTGGAACTAGCTCTTGTAGACCAGGCAGGTCTCAAACTCACAGAGATCTGCCTACCTCTGCCTCCCAAATGCTGGGATTAAAGGCATGTGCCACCACCACCTGGCTAAGAAATTTTATATACTAAATGTGCTGTATCTCACATTACTATTTTTTGAATATGTGGGTGAGCACAAAGATGCAAGAAAACAATTGGATATATTTTCTATACAGAAATAGGTCACACCCTGACCTATGACCTTGAACATACTTGGTGCTACAAAATCTTAAATCGAATATATTTTGTTACTATTTCATGTGATTTCTAGCTGTCATTAAAGACTTGTAGCTAAGACACTGCAGGAACTTTGGTTTATTATTTCTTTCTCTTTGTTTTGTTTTTAACCTTATGAGGCAACAGATTCATGAGGAAGAATAAAACTGTTACATCTCCTATACAATTACATTTTTAGTTTGTTTATGCTCATCTATGATACCAAACAGGATGTAACAAACCAAATCATATTCTTCATTCTGCTTTTGTTTCACTTTTTTCCCATTGGAGTGTAATAGGATCCATATGCCACAAATGAAGAGATGACATGTCTCATGAGATTTTTAATTTTGTGAGGGTTTCTAATAGGAACTGATATGTTTGCCAACAGAAGAGGTGGTCTTTTTAACTAATGGAGAGCTCTCTTTCTGTGATTTAAGCATAATTTCTTATGATTGAGCCAATGTGTATCCTGATAAAAAATGTGTATAAATCTTTGGCTTCAACAGTCTCACAATACTGAGATGTATCGAACCATAATGCATCTGAAGTGATTCTAAATGGGATTATCCTTGCTGCCACTAATGAAATGTCTGTGTTGATAATGGAAACATTTGTTGCACAGAAGAAGTTAAATTTGAGTTAGTGGATGGGACTTCATTGATCACTTAGTAAATTGTTCTCTGAGAACCACAGAGACTTGAATCTCTATAATATCTATTTGTAGGTAAAATTTCAATATTAAGAGATTGCTTCAAGTGGTAGAATCTATTTAGAAGTCAGTTATTTTGGTTTCAGGCCAATAACCTTTTTACCTGTGGACAAGAGCGCTTCATGATTGTGAATGCAGTCCTCAGTAGTACATAAAGATGTTCTTCGGAGAGCCCATATGTCAGGAGCCGAGGACTGTGTGTCTGACAGCTCTCATGACGAACATGAGCAGCTAAAATGGCTTCGATTTCTGTGCTAGGAAACAATTGAACTAAGTTTTTAAATGGTATGAGTGGTATTTTAAATTTGCTATTTAATTTTAGACGTAGTTTTCTTTGGAGCTAAAGCTGGTCTCGAACTAGTAATCCCCCTGTCTTAGCCTCTTGGTCTCCGAGATTACAAGCCTTTACTACCACTTTGGATTCAAAATGGCCTTTAAAAATATGAATTTATTGAATATACTAATAAAAACTATCATCATGTATCATTCACTAACTAGGAAATTACCTAGGTGTTGTGTGCAGCAGGAGATTTCATATCGCGGGACATTGAGACTTTCCTAAATTAGAGGGGACAGAAATACTTAATTCATTCACCTGCTGTATTTATCCACAAAAATCGCAAGCAACAAGGGACATGTGATTGCTTTGATTGCCTTATTTAAATGTCCTTGTGTGAAAAGGATCAAATGCAGGTTCTGGGAACTCTTGTCTTTGCCAGCTGAAACTTAGCCAAAACCAATTTAGCCTGCATCCAGCCATGAAAAACTGCAGAATCCTTCTTTAAAAAATTTTTATGTTTTCTCATTATGCATCTGTGAGTTTCTCTGAGTTAAATATGAAAAATCCAAATATTATAATTCTTATTTTTTTCCATGAGGAAATGTTGGTATATCTGATAGTAACCACTTTCTTACCAATGTAAATATATATGAAAATTAATTTTAAAAATATAGGTAAGTTAGGACAACAAAAAGTGAAGAATGAAAATCTAGGTGACCTCAAAAAGTGTAAGGTAAAACCAATGATTAAAAAACAACTTTTGAAGTATTAGAACCCTTATAATAATCAAGCAGTTTTCAAATTTTCTTTTATTCTTGTTTTTCTTTTCCCTAAAACCTCAGATCAGCATGCAACCTACAAGGTCACTGCAAATACATGATATTAAAACACAGCCAAATTCTTTAGCAACATAAATGCTTTTATGAGCAGCAGGTGTATTCTTTGAAAGGCTGTAAAGCTATTAACAGCTCAGTAAGGAGTTTATAATAATAGGCTGTTAATGCAGCCTCCCTTGCAGGAGTACTAAGGAAGGACACTTTTGAAACCATTAAGACAACCAGATTTTTAAGAGTATCAGATATGGATGCTTTATATCATTAAAGTAATGAATTTAGTTTTCTTAATATAAATATGCTCATCCAAAAGAATTCTTTAACTCCTCTGAATAAAATTCAAATCATAATTTTGAGGCTAAATACATTTCTTTAATTATTTTTTGAAAGAACCCACGATTTAGGGCTGATTACAGAAAAGTTATATTAATTAGCACTTGTGTTTTCCATCTAGTGGTTCAGTCAACCTACTTCTCCCAGCAACTGAATGAACGTTTGCTATGTTATGTGATACGCTAGTTGCTCACTATGGGGAAATTATTATGCATGATCTTATTTTCTTTCTATCACTTCCAGATATGTCAAAAAAAAAACCCGAAAGAATGGGTTTACTGGTTTAGTAGAGTAGTAGAGTGTTTTCTTTCATTGTTGGCATACTCATTAAATTAAAAAAATGTGTACTGCATGTGTGTATGCCTCTCTCTCTCTCTCTCTCTCTCTCTCTCTCTCTCTCTCTCTCTCTCTCTCTCTGTGTGTGTGTGTGTGTGTGTGTGTTTAGAACAGAGGATGGCACTGAGTGTTTCACTCAACCACTTTTCATTTGAAAGCAAGTTCTGTTCCTGAACCTAGAGTCCATTGATTGGCTAGGCAGGCCAGCAATCAAAGTTCAGCAATCTTCCTATTCTTTCCACAACTGGCTATTTCTAAATGTGTTTTCTGGGATCGAACTCAGTTCTCATGATTGCACAGCAAATACTTTACCAACAGAGCCATCTCAATCTTTCATTAATTTATTTAAATTTTCTTTAGAATTTAAGTAGTGAGGACATATGAAATATTTCTCGTTATGTATTATTTGTTAGAGAGTTTTTGTACATATAGTGAGATAAATCTATTCTATCTGCTATGGTTAATATAAATATACACCCAAAGTTTGTATAATAGCTTAGACCCTTCATATTGAAATTCCTGGGCAGCATAACTAGAAGATGTTATCATTCTTCAAAGACGTTATCATCTTTCAAAGATTAGTTATATTGAGAGGATTTTAGGACATAGAGATCTGCCATTTAAATGGACTGTGTGACCTGAGAGTAACCCCCTTTCTGTCTGTCTGTCTGTCTTTCTGTCTGTCTGTCTGTCTGTCTCTCTCTCTCTTTCTTTGTGTGTGTGTGCATGCGCATGTGTTACTCTGTGTCTTTTTCTCCCTCCTTCCTTACTCTTGATTTGAGCAGTTTTCTCTGACCCATGTCCTTCACCAGAAATTCAAAGCTTTTGGGGCTGCTTCTTTTTGGATAGTATCTTCTGCAACTATAATCTAGGTAACTCCTTTACTTTATAACTTAATGTACTTCAAGCGTTGTACTATAGTGATGCCAAACCAAATAAAATATCCATTTTGTTGGGTTTTTTTCCTGTTTGGATAATAAGAATCCTACATTTAAACTTTTTAGTTTGAGCTAGATATACATCCATAATATCTTAAAATTAATAAAACCAGAACCTAATTATCTTCTTTTAGTTTTTTCTTCTATTTGACTGTTGCTTTAAATCTGTACTTCAATTAATTAAAGAAATGTATTTGATTACCAAAGTTACTTAACAAAAATCTATATAGAGTGATTTATTTCAGTGTCAAAGATAATTTCTCTAATAGTCATTATGAAAGTAAAATCAAAGGATTCAGAAAAAATAAGGGACATGAATAATTTTAAATGATACTTTTCTGTTGATAAAAGTATGAAGGATATATGTGTATATATATATATATATATATATATATATATATATATATATATATGGTTTTATAATTTGTTCACTCTTCAGCAATAAAGTTAGTATTAAAGTAGCATTTACTGAGGAGACTAGTTTTTGCAAGGGTTATATAACAAACTGATTAAAACATTTTTATGGTCTTTCATGTTGAGAGTTGGGATGGGGAGTGGGCGAAAACTGTGTTGAAAGTGGGGATTGTGTGGAGGGAGACACCTGAGCAAGCCAGAGGAGATGGAGAGTAGACAAGCAGCTTGCAGAATGCAGTAAACTCTTGGGAGCCGTGAAAAGAGGGTAAGGAGGCAGGGCTGAAAGAACAGACCTCTGAAGGGCAACTTTGAAAGATTTGGCCCAGAATTTGGGGGTGAGGCAGGCGTCCTTTATTCCCTTAGGAAGGTCTAGTTCTGGCCCTTGGGAGTTTCGTTTCCAGAAAGCTCTTTCTTGAACAGAGAACAGTTCCATACCTGTCCCCTCAGTCACATAGGCTTGGAAAACACAAGGTCAAATAATGGGAAGTAGGCTTCTTGCTACAGGATTGTTCCTGGGCTTTAAAGGCATCTACGTGTTTCTCAGAGTTAGAGGTGGAGAGCTATATACTGCATTGCCAAATTGATTGACCACGTAAACCTACGATGAGTGTCATTACCTATCAAGACTCACTCTGCAGTACACACTTTAGTGGACAATAGCTTAGCATATGTTATGTAAATAAAACTTCTGAAAACCGTGAGTGATGTACACTAACACTATATGTACTGGCTTATGGTGTCAGTAACCTGGGTTATTTCTGTATCTTCTCAGTGCTTCCCTGATTCTTTCATAGAGGTTTTACTACATTGAATTTCATAACTATATTTACCTTGCCTAAGTAAACAGGTGTTACCACATCTGAATGGGCCCACAAATACTGCATTATTTACTTTGTATGTATTTAAACATTCAAGAGGTAATCTTCTACTATTTGTAGCCTTCTGGAACTTCGATATGTTTCTAAAGTTTATCATTGTTTGGCAATCTCTATTGTTATTTAAGTAATATACATTATTTACATTCAATATACAGTTTATTTGCTCACTTTTGGATTTTTTCCTCTAAGCAGTATGTTGTTGTACATGGTGATACTCTTGGATGTTATCTTATCTTTTTGAAATCTTGATAGATCTTTTGGAAGAATGTATTTTTAAAATGATCTTAACACTATCTTCTCCCTTTTGAAGTAATATTTGCATTTCAATAATAGAATCTCTCCAATATCTTTGACAAAATAAGAGAATATTCTACAGGTTTTTTTCTAATTTTTAAGTTCTTTATTCTTTAAAAATCATTAAAGTTCTCTGTATAACATTTCTGTCCTTATAACATTAGGCTTAATTTATGTAAACTGTAGGAAGTCACTGTGCAGTTTCTTTTCTTTTTTTCACTTGCAGAATTGTTCAGCCCAGGTTGTAAGTTCCCTCCTCATCTAAAGCCACTTCCTTCCGTGCTCACATCTACTTCTGAGTTGGTCTGTCTCTGGGTTCTTTGTTACAAGAAACTTTCTCTCTCTGTGATAATGTTACTTTCCACAAACCTTACCTATTATAATTTTTATTAGAATTTAATTAAGATGACATGTTAATTAGGAGAAATCTGACCTCTGTAAGTAACTTCCCTTTTTATTCATGTATATTAACTCTTTATTGGACAACTTTTATTTTTGTTTTAAACAGCTTTAGATAATTTTCCTTGAGTTAAAAATATTGTGGATTCATTTTCATCTATAAAAATTTTATAGATTTTTCCTTGGAAATTAAATTTATTTGAAAACTGTATTTTCTGTTTCCAAATGTTATGTAAAAATGCATTTAAATTTTTGTGGCTAGCTACTTTGTTACAGCTTAATTAAACAACTTGTAATTGCTTTAACAGAATTTCTATATGAAGCGGTCACACCATTTGCAATGTTATTGGTGTCTTACATTTCATTTTTAAATTTTATTCTGTCTCACCTAAATAGCTAGATCACCTAAAGTTGATAAAAAATGATCATGGATATTTTTATATCATTTTCATTTTAGAGAATTATTTTAATATTTTATTTTAATAGCTTGTGCAATCATTTTATGTTCCTAGTGTTCAAAAAATACTCCTGGAATGACTGGCATACAAGAATTCCTTTTTAGGGTTCTATTTATTGGGGTCAGAGTGTGATATGCCCCTCATATATGCCAGTATTTGAACCCTTGACTCCCACGTGGTGGTGCTTTTGGATAACTTTTGGGATCTTCAGGCTTTGGAGCCTTCCTGGGGAAAGTGGATTATTAGACAAAGACTTTGGGACTTTAGAGCCTTTCCTATCTCCAGTTAACTCCCTGCTTCCTGAGTGACTCCTAATCCTGTCTGCTGTCACATGTTCCTCACCATGATGTCATATGTTCCTCACTGCTGGAACTATATGTCAAAGTCAGTCCTTTCTCCCTTAAATGGCCTTTATTAGGTGTTCTAACAGAGTAACAGAAAAGTAACTAATACTCTCTTTAGATGGTTATATTTTATTAATTAATCTGCTAATGTGGTTAAGTTAGAAAAGTGGTTCTTAACCTTCCTAAGGCTGTGATCCTTTAATACAGTTTCTCATGCTATGGTGACCCCAGCAATACATTTATTTTCATTGTTACTTCATAGCTGCAATTTTGCTACTGTTTGAGTTGCAATATAAGAAATCTGTCTTTTCTGATGATATTAGGTGACCCTATGAAAGGGTCATTTGACCCCCAAAGGGGTTATGATTCATAGGTTGAGAACCACTGAGTTAGATTATGGACTGTATGGTATTAAACCAATCTCATTCATTCTCAATCAGCCGTTCTTTTGTAGTTTGCTAGGTGAGTCGACTGACATTTTGTTTAGGATTTGGCATGTGTGGAGCCTGGTGTTAGTTGCTGAAAATCACTTGTCTTCAATCTTTTTACTATTTGAGTCTGCTATTTATGAAGTTAAAAGGTTATTTTAGTTCACATTTCTGGAGATTCAAATGAAGGATTTTCACTATATATAGTTCCACAGTATCTTTTAATACTAATAGCTAGGACAAAGGGGTTACATTGGGGTTCATCCTTGTGGACATTTAGAGTTACCCTTTGACAATACAAAATGATGCATACTATTTTAATGCAGTATTTAACATTTTTTATTTTATAAGTACTGCAAAAGCACTTTTTTTCAGATTTACATACTTTCCTACGGTTTTCCATAATTGCTGCTACTGCTTCTTCTCTTCTTCTCCTCCCTGTCCATCTTATTATTTTTCTTCACCTCTTCTTCCTCTTTTTCCTTCTTCTCGCTTTATGTACTTTTTTTTTTTTTGTGGAGAGGATGTGGAGTAAGGGGAACTCTCATCCATTGCTGGTAGGAATGCAAACTTGTGCAACCACTTTGGAAATCAGTGTGGCAGTTTCTCAGGAAATTGGGAATCAACGTACCTCAGGATCCAGCAATACCAGTCTTGGGAATATACCCAATAGAAGCCCAATCATAATACAAAAGCATTTGTGCAGCTATGTTCTTAGCAGCATTATTTGTAATAGCCAGAACCTGGAAACAACCTAGGTGCCCCTCAATGGAAGAATGGATACAGAAAGTGTGGAATATATACACATTAGAATACTACTCAGTGGTAAAAAATGACATCTTGAATTTTGCATGCAAATGGATGGAAATAGAAAACACTATCCTGAGTGAGGTAACCCAAACCCAAAATGACAGTTGTGGTATGTACTCACACATTAGTGGACTCTAGCCATAAACAAAGGACATTAAGCTTATAGCTCACAGGCCTAGAGAAGCCAAATAGCAAGGTGAACCCAAAGAAAAACATATATAGATCCTCCTGGAAATTGGAAGCATACAAGATCTCCCTTTATGTACATTTTCTTTCTTTCCAGATTTTGAGACAGTGCTTCTCAGTATTTCTCTGGATGTCTTGGAACTCACTCTGTGGAGTGGATCTCAGAGATTCTCCCTCTTCTGCCTCTCAAATTCTGGGATGAAAGGCATGTACCACAACATCTGGTTTACTCCTTCTTTCTTTTTTTTTTAATTGATTTATATTGAGCTCTACATTTTTCTCTGCTCCTCTCCCTGCCTCTCCCCTCCCCATTCAACATTCCACCAAGGTCCCCATGCTCACAATTTTCAGGAGATCTTGTCTTTTTCTACTTCCCATGTAGATTAGATCTATGTAAGTCTCTCTTAGTGTCCTCATTGTTGTCTAAGTTCTGTGGGATTGTGGTTTGTAGGCTGGTTTTCTTTGCTTTATGTTTAAAACCACCTATGAGTGAATACATTTGATAATTGTCTTTCTGGGTCTGGGTTACCTCACTCAAAATGATTTCTAGCTCCATCCATTTTCCTGAAAAATTCAAGATGTTGTTATTTTTTTCTGCTGTGTAGAACTCTATTGTGTAAATGTACCACATTTTCTTTATCCACTCTTCAGTCAAGGGGCATTTAGGTTGCTTCCAGGTTCTGGCTATGACAAACAATGCTGCTTGAACATAGTTGAGCACATGTCCTTGTGGCATGATTGAGCATCCTTTTGCTTTATACCCAAAAGTGGTATTACTGGGTCTTGAGGAAGGTTGTTTCCTCATTTTCTGAGAAATTGCCACACTAACATCTAAAGGGGCTGTACCAGCTTGCATTCATATCACCAATGCAAAAGTGTTCCCTTTTCCCCACAACCTCTCCAGCATAAGTTGTCATCATTGTTTTTGATCTTGGCCATTCTTACAGGTGTGAAATGGAATCTCAGTTGTTTTGATTTGCATTTCTTTGATGACTAAGGATGTTGAATATTTGCTTAAGTGTCTTTCATCTATTTTAGATTCCTCTGTTGAGAGTTTTCTGTTTAGGTCTGTACTCCATATTTTTATTGGATTATTTGTTCCTTTGATGACCAATTCCTTTGTATATTTTAAAGATCAGACCTCTGTCTGATGTGGGGTTAGTGAAGATCTTTTCCCATTCCTTAAGCTGTTGTTTTGTCTTGTTGACCATGTCCTTTGCTTTACAGAAGCTTTTCAGTTTCAGGAGGTCCCATTTATTAATTGTTTCTCTCAGTGTTTGTGCTTCTGGGGTTATATTTAGGAAGTGGTCTCCTGAGCCAATATATTTAAGTGTACTTCCCACTTTCTCTTCTATAAGTTTCAGTGTTGCTGGATTTATGTTGAGATCTTTGATCCATTTGGACTTAAGTTTTGTGCATGGTGATTTATAGGTCTATTTTCATTCTTTTACATGTTGATATCCAGTTACTTCCTATTTCTTATATTGTGCTTTGGGAGTTATTTTTTTTTTTCTTACTGAAACCTGGTCTTTTAGGATAGGTTTTTCTAGTAAGAGTCTTTCTTTTAGTCTATCTCTAAACATCTTTATTCTACTCCTGTTCTAAAAAATATTGCAGAATAGATATTTCTGGGGTGATAAAAGCTTTCTATCAAAAAGTTTGAAGGTGATACTTTTCAGTTGCCTGTTTTCCGTTGTGCTGAGAAATCTGTTGTAAGTCTGCCATTTCTTTGCCAATGGTTTATGCTGCACTAATTTTAAAACTCTCATCATTTTTCTATTATCTTTATATTCTGCAAATCTAATATAAACGTTACATGTATTAACTCATTTTGGATATTTCACATTTGTGGATTTACTGCTTGCTGAAAATGTGCAGCCACTTTGTGTAGACATTTGTTCTTCTTAATTCTTTGACCTTAGATGAAACTTAGTGTCTTAATTGTGCAACTGTGTTGTCCATGTCACTTTACATTTCTCTTTGTCCTCAAGTCCAGGCATGATTTTCAGGTGCACACCTTATTTTACATAATTTGTAGTTTTCCTTTTTTCTGCACATTCCAGTATTATTTTATTATAACATACACCTGATAAATATATACATGCATATATGCATATATACACTTATGCAAAAGGACCACTCTCTTTCAGATGTTCCATTTAGCCACATTTGCCTTTCTTCCCTTCATGATTGCATTTATTCTCTTACATATTCCACACATTTTTTCCTGTGTGTGATAGTTCAGCATAAATATGTTGCAGATTATTCATGCTGACTCTATCCTTTTCCCTAATACTCTCAGCTCTTTGAATGTAATATTATTGCCCGACCATAATCTTCAGTGTATTTGAATTCTTAATTTTGAAAGCTCTCCTTTAGAAACAGTTTGCTTCCATGTCTGTAGGATGTGGCTGAAATAGCCCACTTCACACATTCCTTGTTGAGGGCCACTAACTCTTCTTTTAACCCGTCAGTAATGGGCTTACAGCATTAAGCAACCATCTGTAAGAGAGCCCAATGTAGCAGATTGACAGCTCTAGCTCCCCCAAACAAGGTATGTGTGTGTGTGTGTGTGTCTTCTTATGGGAAAGGAAAATTAGTGAAATTATGCTCTTATTTTTGTGAGGCTAAAATTTCCTTCAAGAAAAACTGTATCCATATCTAGTAATTTTTCAAAGGATTAATTTTTTAATGGATGAACAAAATTGATAGCTTAAAACCATTCTAGAAACCAAGACTACTTTACACTAATAATGTCTGATGCAACTTTTTTCAATAAAAAGAATAAAGAAAAGAAGAGATTCCCGGATAATTAGTAATTAATGCAATCATAAATTCTCCGATTTCATTCTAAATGTGTCAGTCAAGGTCTTTGTTGCTGAGCTGCAAATATGACCAAAGGACTCAAATCTAGTATCAAGAGATGGAAAACAATCAGAGACAAAGGGCTACAGTAAATTCAAATTCGCTTAGTGCCTGAAAAATTGTTACTAAGCTAATGATACATATATTTACGGCTTTTTAAAGAAGCATGGAAACTATATTGTAAGATGCACATGTGAATATAAAAATAAATTCCCTAGAAGGTTTTACGACTGAAAATAATGTAACTTTTTGATTCATTCTAAACTATATACTTTTGAAAAATAAAATTTGTGAATGAAATGTACCGTTGTATAATTGTGGTTTTAAAAGAAAGATTTACACAACCCTTTCTGATTTAAAGTGCAAAACAAGTAAATAAAGTTTAAAACTAATTATTTTCCTGAGTAACAGAGGAGATAAATTTAATTTACTATTATCTTGGTATTAAAGAAATAAAAAAACAAATGGTGTTAATGAAAACATGAAGATAATTTGTAATTGTAAATATCAATAAATGTTTAATAAATTAATTATAACTTAGGCTTACTTAGCAACATTAATATGAATTAACATTGACAACTCACTATATATTTACATGGACATTTCAATGAGTGAAGGACGGAAGGAATGGTATACTTATCTTGGCTTCTTTTACCCATATGTCAGTCCCATCCCTCCTTCTGTCATTGAACCTCTAGACTCTTTTGTTTCCTTGAACTTGTCATGTTCCACCTGGCTTGAGTGTTCACCCTTGCATTCCCTTTACCTGAAATGCCCCTTTTCTATTTTGCTTCAGTTGTTAATATTAAATACCTCACTATCTTGCATTGGTATCTAAGCCAAAAATGAAAATGTTTCACCTCTTTAATTATTTAAAGTTTTATCCACAGAGGATTTTTATTATAGAAACACATTTCACTTTAAATTTGGATATAGCTTTAGACTGCAAAAGAGTCGTAGCTTTAATTTTCAAGGGATAGCATGGCACGAAGAAAGGAATTCTGGATCTGCTATAGAGAGAAAAGATGCTCAGCTTTTAATCTGGTACATATAGCACCTTTCAGTTTCTTCCCCTTTCTATTCCCATATTTGTCCTTTTTCTCTACATAAAGAATATTTGAATGTAGTATAGCATTTATTTATAATAATAAAAAGATTCATTTGTTTCAGATTTCTGTATTTTATTGATGGCAATACTTTGATAAATAGCTTTGGAAACTCAAAGATACTAGGTGAAATTGAGAAACAGACTTAGTGCTTGACAATGAGGTCTATAACATAAGAATTAGAAAATTAGATTTTTTTTTCTTTACTCAAAACTAGAGCTGGAAAACTGAAATGCCTTAAAATAATGACTATTGAATGAATCAGGAGAAAGTAATCTCATCCAATATTTTTGAAGGCAGAATACAGGTATATTCTTGAATTTCAAACTTTAGGACAATTTTTTCCCAAGAGACTTCAATGATGTAATACAGGTACTTTTTGTCTGATCATCTAACTTAAAAAGTGACGGAAATAAGACTGTGTACATGGATATAATTCAAAACACCCATTTTATAGAAGTTAATGGAAGTAACTAAAAGTTCTCTACAAACCCCAGATTTCATTTGGTGTTGGGAACTGCAGACCACCAGACCCTGAATTTCCTGTAAACAATTTGTTATGCTTGCAGCTGCTCTATCTCTCTGTCTGTCTGTGTATGTGTTTAAATCTCCAGTCCCTTTCCCAGCTCGTTAACAGTTCCATAGTGCAGTTGCTGCACTACAGATGTAGTACCACAGGACATATAGTAGCACAGACAGTCCAAGTGGAACTAGGGAGATGCTGAGAGATCACCCTCAGGAATGGTGAGGGTGGATTGAAGATGGGTATGTGGTGTCTATGTGTGTTTTTCATCCCCAAACTCTTGTCTGATAGTGGTTCTGCATGGTACAGGCACAACTGAGATTGGGAACTAGAGGCTCTCTGAGGGACACCCTCCAGAAAGCTGGCAAGCAGGAAAGTAATAAAGAGGAAACTAATAAAGAGGAGGTGGAAAGGTGAATTGAAGGCCTCAAGAAGAATAGAAGAAAAAGAGTATGTTTAAAAGAGAGTATAGACAATCAGATTAAAAGGAGTAGAGAAATAATAAGCCATGAGAGGATGGAATGTGTGTAGACAAAAAGAGTAAGTTTTTAAAGAAACAGAGTATAGACAGATTAAAAGGAGTAAAGAAATAATAAGCACAAAAAGATGGAATGTGTGCAGAGAGTTTGGATTGTGTATGTGTTTTTCATACCCAGCGATGCTCTGGGGGATGCCCTCTGGAAGATTGACCAGTAGGAAAGTTATAATAAGGAGGCAGGAGGGTCTCAAAAAGATAGAGTGTGTTCAAGTGTGTACTGTTGTGTTTTCTTTCGTTTTTGATTAGAGAGACATTTATGCACCAAGACCGAAATGTCACCGTGAATACCCCAAAGAAACTTCACCCAATAAACAGCAGGAAGTAGTTCCCAAAATTTCCCAAATTTGTTTTCTAGAGGTTGTGGGGCTGAGGGGGACACCGCAGTGGTGCCAGGAACATCGGCAACTGTGGCAACAAATGTTGGAGCCGAGACAAGCCAGAGCCACTCAGACCCCACTGGACTGCCTGTGTGAGTGCAGCATATGGAGAAGGTGGGGTGGGGTGAGGCTTACTCGAGGGACCCACACTCCCTGTTCCTGTCTACCGCTCCGGCCAGTTATGGTGGTGCATGCTGGTAGGATTTGCTGAAGGAAGCAGAGGCAGGAGGCTATTATCACTGCTATGACTATTTTATAGCCAGCACCAGCATTTAATTTCTTGTTGATTGTAGAATAAGCATATTAACTAGGGCATTTCCCAACTTATTGCTATCATATTTGTGCTATGCCCATGCTAGTAGAGAACCTTGGTCTAATTATATAGAAGAGGGGCAGCTGTTGGGGACTATGGACACCCACACCCCGAATTTCCTGTAAACAACTTGCTTGCAGCTGCTCTAAGCAAAACAACTTGTTTTGCTGTGTTTGTAGCTGCTCTGAGCAGACCCTCAGGAGTGGTTTCTGGTGGGTTTGGCTGGGGTGTGGCTATCAGTTAAGGATCCCAATGTAAGCTGCCCTGGAACACAATAAAGGGGGCATTCTTGGGGAATTCAAGGATGACCCATGTCTCTGACTCTGTAAGTCTGTGTGTGTCAATCTCCAGCAGGCCCTTGCCTGAGGCTCACGCACCATCTTATAGTGCAGCGGTATGCTACAGGCGTAATACTGTAGTACATGAAGTACAGGCATGAACCATACCATAACATGTAGTAGCACGAACAGATCCGTACTGTAGCACAATACAAACCATACAGTAATACAAACCATATAGTTTGGTTCAGAGACAAATTCCTTAACAAGTTATTCTGAAAGAAACAAGAAAAATACTTCCTGTTTGTCTTAGATATGGTTTCTATTGCTGTGAAGAGACACCACAACCACGGCAATTCTTATAGAGAAAAATGTTTAATTGGGGTTGGCATATAGTTTCAGAGGTGTCATCCTGACAGGACATGGCAGCATGTAGGCACACATGGTACTGGAGAAGGCACTGAGAGATCTATGCAGCATTTGCAGGCATCAGGACAAAAAACTATATCACATTGGTCAGATGGAAGCTTATAAGACCTCAAAACCCATTTCCACAGAGATGCACTTTCTCCAACAAGGCTACACTTACTCCAACAAAGCCACACCCCCTAGTAGTACCACTCCCTCTGGGCCAAGCATTCATATACAAAAGTCTATGGGGGATGTTCCTATTCAAACCACTACATTCCACTCTCTAGTTTCCATAGACTTGTAGCCATAACATAATAGAGAAATGTATTCAGTATGACTTCAAAGTATCCATAGTCTTATAACAATGTCAACAATGTTTAATATTCCAAATTTCAAAGTCTCTTCTGAGATTCATGTACTCTCTTAACTCTAATAACTTGTGAAAATCAAAAGGAAGAAGCAGATCTCACACATCCAACATACAGTGGCAGAGGATATACTTCAGCATTCCAAAGCATAGGGGAAGGGAGCATAGTGAGGAAATACTGGACCAAAAAAAGCCTGAAAACATTCTGCGAAAACTTTAAACTCTGCATCTCCATTTCTGATGTCAAGCCACTCTTCAGATCTCCAACCGCTTTCAGCTTTGTTGACTGCAACACACTTCTTTTCCCATGGACTGACTCCACTTGTTAGCAGCTCCCTTTTGCAGGTATCCCATGACTCTGGCATCTCTGGCATCTTTGAGTCTCCAAGGCAATCCCAGATTCAACTTCAAGTGTTCCTCATCACTAACAAGAGGGCCCAGACAGTTTCTGATGTTCTTCTCTGAGAAATTATCCCCTGGTTTGGAATCCCAACCTCTCTTCAGTCAGATAGTGGCCCAGAGTTTACCTCCCAGATCTTTCAAACTTTATCTAAGGCTCTTAACATTCCCTGGCATTTTCATATCCCATAACATCCTCAGTCCTCAGGGAAGGTAGAACGAACTTGACTGAGTAAAGTTTTTGCCTCTGGCTCTTTTCAGGCTCTAGGCTCTCACCAAAGGGTGTCCATCTCACCCTTTGAACTCATGTATGGGTGGCCAGTTCTAACTCCTGGCCTCTCAACTAAAACCTCACCCCTCCCTGATCACCTTTCCCGCCACTGTTACACCATCTCTGCTCCCTCTTATGAGATTTTACTGACTACTCACTACCTCAACCATGTACCAACCCCTGCCCATCTCCAATTAAAATTGGGGACCAAGTCTTTTTCTCTCCCCCAAACCAACCCCCCAATCCTTTCCCCTAAATGGAAGCTCCCACTTTAGCTAAGAATATCTCTTCCCATAGGAGATAGTGGGTAGGTTGGCATGACTAAAAATGAATGAGTGAGAGAAATACCCTGGAAGATACAATTAAGTGGTGGGGTCTGATGAAGTTGATAAGGCTTTCCTCCTACCCCTACAATATGGAAACTAGAAGAAGATGTAGGTCCTCCAAACTCCCTCAGTACCAAGTATGTGGCTCCTGTGTCCAAGAGAAAGGAGATAGACTGTCCTGATACCGTGAAATTTTACCGTGGCTCCCTATCACAGATGATGATTGTGGTCAAGTCAAAGAAGCCCAGGCAACCTCAATCATCCATGGCCAGACCTAGAAAGTCAGTTTGGGAGTTGTCTGAGTTTGATGTCTCCATGCCACAGTGTGCATGAGAACAATTGAGTGCCCAATGCCCTTCCCTATTGCACCTTGGACACAGTCTCATGGGACCAATATGAGAATTAGGACATGCGCAGGCCCAATGCCCAGTTTTACCACATTTGAAATACAAGTCTGGCGACTGTTGAGCCCCCGTTGGGGGGAGGTGTCAAGGCAGCAGCACAGACATCACAGATAGGACAGTCAGTCACCTCGGCTGGTCAGGTGGCCATGGCTAGCATTTGACATTTGTGATTATGGGTTTTATCACTCCTTGTATGTTATACCTTAAAAGCCAACTCTAAGACTTCTGCCTATGAGGTCAAGGGGCCTTTCTCTAGATGCCTAAGTTGAGAAAAAAAGTGAGTCATGAGGAACTCTTTGCCCTCTGGGGTCTCTGGATCTAGGTTAATATGAGCTAGTCTGGAGACAGGAGCCAGGCGGCCAGGACCATGGCCCGCCTCTTACTACAGTAACAGAGCTTTAATGAGGCGTTCTAAAATGCAGAAGAATTTTCCTTTGTATCCTGAATAACCTCTAAGAGTTTATCATAGTTTATTGAGTGCAGCCTTATGGAGACCTGCCAGAAGGCAAGTCATTAACTGGTCTCTAGCTAAAATACCACCTGGGGTGTTATAATCCCAGTGTGGATCCTGCTTGGGGACTGCCCCTGCCCTGGGAGTGGGGGTGTTCTGCATTACTCTGGTGAACCTCATCTGCATGTACTCTGGCCTGCTCCCAAACTTGCCTGTGCTACTCAGGAAGTAGGTTATTAGATAGGATCATATAAATATCATGAAAGGTGATAGCATAATATTGGGTAATGTATTGGAATTGCTTTATGAAAGAGGTAGAAATAGATATATAAGAACTCAACTTTTGTTCTATGTGAGAGAGTTCTGAGATCAAGAACGGGAATGTGTACCTTGACCAGCCCATCCACACCAGCTACCTCTCACAACGGAGACAGCTTGTAAGGACAGAGGGCTTAGAACTTAGAAAAAGGCTTGGATATAAGGAAACACCTTCCATCTGCCTGTGTGCTGACAATAGTTAGAAAGCTTCTGCAGAATATTAGAATCTAAGGTGCCATTAGGTGGTCACTTTAGGTTATTATCTAAAGGATATTTAGGCCATAGTTTTTGAACAAAGATGGACAAATTTGGTAATCTATAAGTAAGGCATTAAACATTGGGATTTTAGGGTCTCTAAAAGACATCCCAGTGGGGAGGTTAGACTGATAGTTTTAGAGGGTTTGTTTCCCATGGCTAAGAACATGAGAATGGCAAAAATCCAAGGCAACTAACTGGACGTCTATGTTCATGGGTTGAGAATTAGGCCAGGCCAATTTCAAGACCCATTGACTCAGGAATCAGAAGCCAGGACCGCTTGAGTGGCCTGAACAGTGGTGGCTGCAATGAGAGGACCACTTCTGGGTGGTCCTAAAAGAGAAAATCAAAAACAAAAACAAAAACAAAAAATTGGCAACAGGGCCACTTCCAAGTGGTCTGCAAAGAAGAAAAAACAAAAAACAAAAAAATCCCACAAAAAAACCCAAAAAATCTGAACAGTGGCAAGAGGACCACTTCTGAGTAGTTTGCTCATGTTTTTAGCTATGGAAAGCAACCAGAGGCGAATGTCAGCAAAGGGCTCAATTGTAGCCTTGAAAGCTGTGGTTGAAGGCGTTCCCCCCATTTCTAGGAACACCAGGGAGTTACCCAGAGCTCAACAGTCAAGTCCTTGAGTTTGGAAGAATGGTTAAGCTGACTGGAAGGGAAAACTCACCTATCAAAGCTGTTGGTGTACTAGGAGTCAGAGGCCAGACGGAATGTGGGTTGTTGTGGAGAAACCCAGTTCAGGGTCCCAGCCCTGGGGGGGGAGGGAGCCTACAGAATCTCTGCACCAATGAAATTACCTGGTGAAAGAAGAATGCTTCACAAAACACACAATGAACCCCCCTTTTAGAGTTTATTAAAGAGAGAGAAAGACATGCGTGCAGGCCTGAGGAAGTTGGTGCGAGAAGAGAGTGTGGAGTGGGCATATCCAGCTTTTAAAGACTGCCTAGCACATGTGCACAGGGGCTCACACATGTGCACAAGGGCTTACATAACTGCGTCATGTGTAGGTGACATGACCATGTTGCATGTAGGTCACATAGGCTTGAGGACCCTCTGTGGCTATGTAAGTTGCCTGAGTGCTTTTTGGTGCATGCACAGCCCTGGAACCCAGAAGTGCCAGTCAGAGCTTTGGGTGATGGAAATCATAACAGACACAGTGGCCTCTCTGGGTCTCTATGTAGAGATACCACTGTCACAAACCTTGCCTCTGTGACTTTCCTTAGTCTCAGAGGGTGATTCCAAATCTATTTCCTTCCTTGACTCTAAAGTCAGAGTCATGTGGCCAAAGCTGTCAAATTCTGCTGTTTGCTGGGGCTAGCACATGGCCCCCGTTCCAATTATATCTTCACCTTCTTTCAGTTTTCAATGGTTTCCTTCACTGACCAAGCTTGGATGTCCTGGAACTTGATTTGTAGATTAGGCTGGCTTCAAACTTGGAGATCTGCTTGCCTTTATCTCCTGCATGCTAGGATTAAAGGTGTGTATCACCACAATTTAAGGTGTCTTTTAATTCATTTTTACAAGTTGGAAGCTTAACTGGGTGGGATCTTGCCCCAGGGCCACTACTCCATTTATTCCATTTAACATCAGCCTTTCCTTTAATCTTTTTATCTCTTTGAACATAGAATTTAGCTCCATTTCACTTCTTGGTGCTCCCTTTCTCCTCAAACTGTGCATTTGTATGCTTCCTTTCTCAGCTTGCTGCTTTTTGTTATAGATCTTCAGAGAAGTGAATGCTTATAATCCTACAATAGAGTCAATACTAGAGGGTTTTGAGATTTCCTCTGCTAAGGGAATTAATCCAAAACTCTTCACTTTAGCCTCAGACAGACTCTTCTGACAAAGGCAAAAAACAGCCCCTTTCTTCATAAATATATTACAAGAATGATCACTAGGGAATATACTAAAATTCTCCTCTGAAAGAAGCTTGAGCCAGGCCACTATAGTTTGAGTCACCCATAGTACCACTCTCTTTCATGTCCCTACTAGGATGGTCCATTAAACCTCTCAAAGTTTTCAACTGTTTTTCTAACCCATGGTCCCAAAGTCCATAGTCCTCCAAACAAAAAAAAATCATGGTTCAACATGCCATAGTGATACCCCAGTCCCTAGTACCAACTTCTGTCCTAGTTAGGATTTCTATTGCTGTGAAGAGACACCATGACCACGATAACTCTTTTAAGGGAAAATAGTTAATAGTTAACAGTTTCAGAGTTTTAGTCCATTCTAATCATAGTGAGACATGGACACATATAGGCAGACATGGTGCTGGAGAAGGAGGTGAGAGAGCTACATCTTATCTGCAGGCGTCAGGAGGAAAAACTGTCACACTGTCCAGATTTGAGCTTATAAGACCCCAAAGCACACCTGCACAGTGACTCATCCTCCAACAAGGCCACACCTACTACAAGGCCACCCCTTCTTATATTGCCACCCTCTATGGGCAAAGCATCCATAGACATTTGTTTATGGGGCCTGCCCTAACATCCACGCTGTCTGTGAGATACTGGAGCATGTGGAGGGACCTGACCCTCAGACCCAAAGCTGCAGAATCTCCACAACACAGGACAACAGGATATCCAAGAAGCATGCTCAGGAAGGCTCAGCATCAATGGTATAGTAGAAACCAGATGCCTTGAGCCAGACCAATGACACTTTATGATGAACACTTGCAAGTAAAGATATATGGACAAATAAGTTTACTGCATGCTCACTGTGCCACACTATAGATTCCTCCTTCTTTTTCCTTTTTTCTTTTAAATTTTATTTGTCAGGGGCAGAGGGCAGATGTGAAGGACTGGGGAAATGAAGGGGATCAAGACACATGATGTAAAAGACACATAGAATAAATAAAAACAAAGAGAAAAACCAAAAGAATATAAAAATTAATACATGAAAGACAAAACAAACACACAAACCAACAAACCCTGGTGCGATGTGCGTGGAGAAGTTGGTGGCTGCTGTTTTACCTCACAATGGCTAAACTTTAAACTATCAGCTGCAAGGCTGCTCAGAACATATCCTGGGAAATCCATTTCCCCAGACAACAGCTCTGTTGCTGTCCCTAAAGGTAGCTGTAATTAAATCTCTATCGTTTTAATAAAACTCAAGATTCAAAGGCTAGGGTGAAAATCTGTGAGCTCAGAGAGTTAGCGTAGCAACTGGCTTTCTTTGCTGGTGTCCCCTCCAAGCCTTTCTCCTTCCATACCACCCCAGCTAATACACCCACAATATGCTCCTCACTGACATTTCCTGTGAACTAGCTGCTAACCCTGCCTCTCTGAACTTAGGTTAATTTTATTTAATTAATGCAAACGCAACATATCTTTACATAGTTAAACAGATGCAGTGTAAATATGGGTAACATATCATTACCTAGTTAAACAAGTATTCCACAACAGGTGGCCATTCATGTTAGTGTTTCCACTCACATTAGTGTCTGTCCCTTCACAAATTAATATCCTGTCCTCAACACGAGTAACATTGGAATATTTTTTTGCAATTTTATGAAGTCTTTCTACAGCTTACATTTGCCTTCAGCTTAACTCCTTTTAGGCAGTTTTGCCAAAGTAAGGAGTCAAGGGCTAAGACAATATGATTAAATAGCATTCTACATTTGGAGAATAATTAATGATGGATGATCATCAACTGAGGTTAGAAGAATAATGTTCAAAAGAACAAATAATCCAATAAAAAATGGAGTACAGACTTAAACAGAGAACTCCCAACAGAGGAATCTAAAATGGATGAAAGACACTTAAGGAAATGTTCAACATCCTTAGTTGTCAGAGAAATGCAAATCAAAACAACTCTGAGATTCTATCTTACACCTGTACGAATGACCAAGTTCAAAAACACTGATGACAACTAATTCTGGAGAGGTTGTGGGGTAAAGGGAACACTTCTGCATTGCTGGTAGGAATGCAAGCTGGTACAGGCCCTTTGGATGTCAGTATGGTGATTTCTCAGAGAATTAGGAAACGACCTTCCTCAAGACCCAGTGATACCACTTTTGGGTATATATCCAAAGGATGTTCAATCATGCCACAAGGACATTTTTTTATCTATGTTCATAGCAGCATTGTTTGTCATAGCCAGAACCTGGCAATAACTTAAATGCCCCTCGACTGAAGAATGGATAAAGAAAATGTGGTACATTTACACAATGGAGTACTACACAGCAGAAAAAAATAACGGCATCTTGAATTTTGCAAGAAAATTGATGGAGCAAGAAAACATCATTTTGAGTGAAGTAACCCAGACACAGAAAGACAATTATCACATGTACTCACTCAGAAGTGGTTTTTAAACATAAAGCAAAGAAAACCAGGCCACAAATCACAATCCCGGAGAACCTAGACAACAATGAGGACCCTAAGAGAGACATACATAGATATAATCTACATGGGAAGTAGAAAAAGAAAAGATCTTCTGAGTAAATTATAAGCATAGGGACCTTGAGAGGGTTGAAGGGGGGGGGAGAAGCAGGGAGGGGAGCAGAGAAAAATGTAGAGCTTAATAAAAATCAATTAAAAAGTAAAAAAAAGAATGTTAAGAAAAGCAGCTAAGGATGCTTTATGTAATGAGATAAAGGAAAACAGGTCTTGACAAATGCAGCTGCTCCAACTGGTTGGTTTCCATTAGACTTTTAAAATTATTATTTTCCCTGTAGTTTTGCAGTGATGGAAAAGTCACCATGTTCCTAGGACAAGTGATATTAATGGAAGAGGACTCAATTACATTTTCTTTCTTTTCTTTTCTCTCTCTCTCTCTCTCTCTCTCTCTCTCTCTCTCTCTCTCTCTCTCTCAAAAAGAAAAAACCAATCAGATGACTGTTCTCCCCATGGTAAGCCTTCAGTTGTGCAAGGCAGATAATCAAGAAATGTTCTCTGGCCATTTTAATATGAAATGCAAAAGCATAGAAATTCCCTCTAAATAATTGAATGCAACCATTAGGAGCATAGCCAGCCAGTCTCTTAATGGAGAGGTCATGAGGGACACTAGGCATAGAACTTCTTTTAGAAGTCCAAGGAACATTTGGTGGTTTATAATTGATTTTTCTGGGCAGATATGCTTTTTTTTCAAATAGTAATTATATGAGCATCATTAATAATGGCTGTTGCAAGGGACTTAGCTTTACTCTTCAAGGCAAAAATTATATTTGGCCAAAGAAGCTTTATAATGATCT
This sequence comes from Ondatra zibethicus, assembly GCA_004026605.1. Taxonomy (NCBI): domain Eukaryota; kingdom Metazoa; phylum Chordata; class Mammalia; order Rodentia; family Cricetidae; genus Ondatra; species Ondatra zibethicus. The sequence continues at coordinate 48,592 of PVIU01011060.1, forward strand.
CTACTTATTTGCAATAGAATACAGATTGAGGTTTTTTCCTCCTCATTTGAGAATCTAAGATACTTAAGTCTTCCCCCTGAGGAATGAGGATAATAAGAGGAAAGCTGGGAAATGAAGAACTTACTACACACCACTCACTATGCAGGAAAGGCTGAAAGAGTTTTGCTTTAATAGTTTAACTCCCAGAACATTCCGTAGTAATTATTTTGTCCCTAAAATTTGAAGGTCTGATGCATCTTTTGAAGATGTTAAGTACCTCTCTAAATTAGGAAAGTCAGTCTTTTTCTAAAGGAGACTTCTTTTATAAAGGCTTGTGCTGATTAGCAGTCAGAAAACATGAAGCAAATAATACCACAGGGTTCAAAGAGCTGGTTGCAGCAGCAGCAACACAGACCTCTTGGTGCAGTAGTTTTGATTAGTGTGCATTTGATGTGTATGTGCTTGCAATGAGGGCCACTTTTCTCTTCGGGTTGTATTTATATATAGTTGTGCATAAACATATACATGCACAGCAACTTGAGAGTCAGGGAACACAAGAGGGGTTTCAGGAAGGGTAACTATAGCTGAGAGAGGCTGGAGGAAGGAAAGGAAAAGGACAAAGTGATAAATTGTTAATTGCATTTAAATTAGAAACATTAAAATTTCTTTAGTATGACAGATAAAACAGACCTAGATGAGAATATTTTTGGGATTGATCATTTTTAATGTTTGTTTCTAAACACACACACACACACACACACACACACACACACACACACACACACACACACACATATATATATATATATATATATATATGGACAGAGAGAGAGAGAGAGAGAGAGAGAGAGAGAGAGAGAGAGAGAAGAGAAGAGAGAGATACACACACATATGGGAAGAGAGAGCAAAAATGAGAATTTAAATTCCTAAATGTCTTTTCCTCTCTCTTTTCTCCCTTATTTTCCACTTTTCTATCTCTCCAACTTTCTCTTCTTCTCTCTCAAAGACACACATGTAGAGATATATGTTCTCATCTTTTGGATAATATTTTTGTACTATGAAGTGACACATTGATCTACCAATGTCTCTATATTCAAGTGTGCCACAAAGCATTTACTTTTTTTGATACAATAACTGTTACTGATCTGCTAAAAAAGCAAATGGATTATCTTTAAATGATTCTGAGAGGGTATATGTTTTGGATTAGATATTATAATATTATATATTATATATGATTAGGAAGTCATTTATTTTATTGTTTATATAATATCAACTATTCTAAATACGTTTATTATCTGTGAATAATTGTAGATAGAGAGAAGCTCCCTATTAACAAAGTTAGTTTGAACCATGTATTAAAATAGGTTATTGTGCTTTTATGGAATTCAGTATACTTTAATTATTAAAATATATTAAGGTTTTTTCAAGAAGGAAGGCAAATAAATCTTTTGAGCTGAATATATGACCCCAGGCAAAAGATGTTCTGTTTAGCTTTTATAAAAAGTAGCATTATGACTTGCTAGCTTGAATTTTACTTGGGTTGCTCATTTCACTTATTTTAGATGCTGAAATCATCACATATTTATTATTTAATGACATGACTCAGTACTTAGAAATATAAAATATCTCTATTATAGGTGATGTTAAGGTGGATTAAGAGAGAAATTCTGAAAAATAAGATGATTTTATCATTGAAATCCCTTAAATAGGATTTAAAGGACATGGGTGGGTTCATAGCATTTCCTTTATTTGAAAGTTAACCCGAAGCATTCATTACCCCAATAACCCTGATGTAGTAAATGACATCTAAGACTGGGCCCTAATATTCCAACTCTGAGATTCACAGTTATATGCAATCACCTGTTATACTATGATTAGATTCCATAACCAAGTCATTAAGTACATTGCAGTCATTGTCTCTTGTATTCATTCTCTCAAATATGATCAAAACTATATGGTGAATTGATGAGGATCCCCACTGATTATCATGTAAGTGGACTTGAGGAAAGATCCCCAGTTGCTGAGCCTTTATGCAGCCCATGGTATCTTCAGTCAGAGCCATCTAGCTCAACCACCTGTGGATCCCCAATCTGTATGAAGAGGACCCACTTGTTTGTCCCCGCTACCCAGCTAGCTTAGATCTGAAATAATCACACAGGAACTGTATTAATTAAATCACTGTTTGGCCCATTAGCTCTAGCTTCTTATTGGCTAACTCTTACATCTTAATTTAACCCATCTCCACTAATCCGTGTATTGCCACCTGACAATGGCTTACTGGCAAAGTTTCGGCATGGCTCACTCTAGTGGCAGCTCCATCACATCTCTCTTTCCGCCTTCCTTCTCCCAGCATTCAGTCCAGTTTTCCCTGCCTACCTAAGTTCTGTCCTATCAATAGGCCAAGGCAGTTTTTTATTCATTAGCCAATAAAAGCAACACATAGACAGAAGGATCTCCCATACTACTGACCCTCATATATTCTGTGACATAGACAATGCTATCCTAAAATGACCAAGATTTTTTTTTAATAAATTGTGCAACATTAGGAAACTAATACAGTAGAATTGAAAACAAAGGTAATAAACAGTGAATTTTCTTAAAATTTAAATGTCATCACATATTTATGTTAAAAATCATTTAAAAAAATAACATCAGGCTGTAGGCTGCATTAGTTGTTTAAAGTTCATGTAGCTTTTCTACAGTTTACAGACTAGTAACTCTCTTTAAACCCAAAGGCTTGATTCTACATCATCTAAAGAAAACCAAGAAACTATTGATGATCCTGCTTATATCTTGGGTAAGCATCGTTCTGTGTGGGCAATAAATTTTGTAGAGTCCCTGGGGGCACAGTAATCAAGCTGGTGTTGATACTGCTACTAATATCAATATTGGACAATGGATGAACACTAGATGCATGCTATATATCCAGAGATAATAGGCAGTAAATAAAAAGACTCATACTTGAAACTTTTTTTAATTCATTGCACATATATAGCTTATACAGTCGTTGTACTGCATTTTCCTAACAGGTGAGGAATTTAAGGTTTGGGAAACTAAAACTTTGATTTGGGAAAATAAACCTTAAAAAATCAGAATTTCAGTCCAGGTCTGTGTGATGAAAGAATGGTTGTCTTTGACTGTCAAAGTGTTAAAAAGGTATTTAAAAATAATGCAATATGTCCATTCCATGTTGGTTGCCAGAAATTTAGGCAAAAATGTTTTAAAGGCTCATCTAATGTCTGCAAGATATTTGAACTAGCCAGTTAATTTTCAATTGGTTTATAATTTGAAATATAATTTTTTACATGTGTCAAGTGCTTCGTTTCATAAATGTCAATGTTAACCAGTGAAAGGAGCATCAAATAATAAATGTAATGCAAAAGAAAAGAGACCAGAATCACTTTTCCAATTTTCACAATTCCACCAGAATCTAACTGCATATTTATTGCATTTTCTTACTGTTGCCAGTTAGGTGTTGAAGTCTAGTGGTCATCATGAATGACATAGGTGTCATCCATGTAGCCTGCAGCTAAGTAAGTTATCCCAAGGTGAGTTAATATGGATGAGTTGCCTTCAGTAAACAATAGCATTGTTTTGACTTTTTCATGATTCAGTTTACATTTTAATACACTGCCTTTAGTCATCTAACTTCACTCAAGACCAGGAAAATGATTTTCTTGGTTAGAAATATTTAAATATTTTAGTGTTACCTTATTTTAATTTTTTTTTCTCTGTGACTTACCCACAGAAAGAGAGGTGGGGAGGGATGGACTTTGGCCTTGCAGCAAACAGAGTTTCTCTGTTCTAACATGATGAGGTTCCCTAACTTTGAATATGCTACAAACATTAGGTGTTAGAGTTCCTTTTACAGGCGAAATCTACGGATAAACTTAGACAGGACAGGTATACGGCAGTTCACATATTCCTTCAAGGATGTTTTCATTACAGTATGCTATCTTTAAAAGGTTTGAACATAGTAGTAGATGTACTGTAGTTTAAACACACAAAACATACAGATACATCACGTTCACATACCCCATACATACACATATGCACCCCCGGCCACATAACCCCTCCAACCCTATAAGCACACACACTCATATGCCTCACACACTGTTCAGAAAAAGCATTGGTTGGAAAAGGGTATTTCCAATGTGGAAGCCCCTTTACATTTATGATTGGCTACCAAGAAAATATGCTACCGCACATGACTTTCTCTGTGGTTCATTTTATCTGCTATATTTCTTTAAGGAATTGGGGAAGAAAAATAGAAGTCAGTAGTGAAACTCTGGGAACAGTTATGTCATCTCTGAAAAAAATTCTCCCAAAGCTTCATGAGGTTTGTTTGTATAATTGTAGGTTTTAAATTCATGCAAAGAAATGTTTCTTTGTTAAGTACATAGATTTACTGACTAGGTTTCAGATTGATGTTAGGTGCAATAGAGTATCAGAGAACAAATTACTGAACTGGTAATTATATTTTGCTTTTAGTAAACAGTATTGGCTCTCAACAGGCAAAAGCATTGTTATACTTTGAACTGCAGTTAAATGAATTAATTAATCTTTCTAACTAGACAAAGACTCAGTCAACAGATTAACAAACCCAGGAAGAAAAAGTTTGGTGGCAGGACAGCTCAGTTGCTAAGAGCCCTCGTGGCTCTTCCAGAGGATTTGTGTTCAGTTACTAGGACCCACAGCGAAACTCAAAAAATCCTCTGTAACTCCAGTTCCAGAGAATCCAATGCCCTCTTGTGGCCTGTACAGACACATACATACATATAGACAAAATACCCATACAGAGAGAAGAAAACTTAAAAAAATCTAAGCATTCGTTAATACAGTTTAGATTAGTGGTTTTCAACCGTCCTAATGCCGTGATCCTTTACTATAGTTCCTCATGTTGTGGTAATCCCCAATCATAAATTATTTTTGTTGCTCTTCATAACTATAATTTTGATACTATTATCAATTTTAATATATCAGATATTTAGGATATCTGATATGTGACCCTTTTGAATGGGTTAGTTAGCTTCACAAAAGGGGTCCTGACCCATAGGCTGACAATCATTGCTCTAGATAGTTTCACGTTTATTTGTATATAAAAAATCTAAAACTATAATATATAATAGCCTTTTTAAAATTTTAGACTTCAAAGATGCTTGTCTTATATTTTTTACTTCTGAAAGCAATATTATATTTTCATAAATAATTCGAAAACTACAATTTGAATTCGTGATAATGTTTCAGCAAACAAACAGAAAACCCCATCCTTTAGGAGATTTGTTTATATTTTCCTAATGTATATTGGAAATTTAGAGGACATTTGTACAGTTGTGTTTGTGATCTTGTTATTCCGTAGGACAAGTACTCTGAAGAATGGAAATCCAATAGAAAAAACCCACAGTTTTAGTACCTTGTAAAAATGATTTTTACAAAAACATGATTTCTGGTGTATACTAGTGTAAGAACTTCATATGAGTATTTCTTTTTTTAAATTGGTTTTATTGAGCTATACATTTTTCTTTGCTCCCCTCCCTGTGTCTTCTCCCCTTCAACACTCTCCCAAGGTCCCCATGCTCCCAATTTACTCAGGAAATCTTGTCTTTTTCTACTTCCCATGTAGATTAGATCTATGTATGTCTATCTTAGGGTCCTCTTTGTTGATTAGGTTCTCTGGGATTGTGAATCGTAGGCTTGTTTTCTTTGCTTTCTACCCGAAAGCCACTTATGAGTGAGTACATATGATATTTGTCGTTTTGGGTCTGTGTTACCTCACTCAAAATGATGTTTTCTAGCTCCATCCAATTGCCTGCAAATTTCAAGATGTCATTTTTTTTTTCTGCTGTGTAGAACTCCATTGTGTAAATGTACCACATTTTCCTTATCCATTATTCGGTCGAGGGGCATGTAGGTTGTTTCCAGGTTCTGTCTATGATAAATAATGCTTCTAGGAACATAGCTGAGCACATGCCCTTGTGGTACAATTGAGCATCCTTTTGATATATACCCAAAAGTGGTATTGCTGGGTCTTGAGGAAGGTTGCTTCCTAATGTTCTGAGAAATCACCATACTGACATCCGAAGAGGCTGTACTAGCTTGCACTCCCACCAGCAATGCAGGAGTGTTCCCTTTCCCCCACAACCTCTCCAGCATAAGTTGCCATCAGTTGTTTTGATCTTGGCCATTCTTACAATCTCAGAGTTGCACAGATCTCAAATCAAATCAACCTCAACATAAAGCCAACCACAGTGAAATTCACAGAAGAGAAGGTAGGAAGTACACTTGAACGCATTGGCACAGAAGACCACTTCCTAAATATGACCTCAGTAGCACAGACACTGAGAGAAACAATTAATAAATGGGACCTCCTGAAACTGAAAAGCTTCTGTAAAGTAAAGGAATGGTGAACAAGACAAAATGGCAGCCTACAGAAAGGGAAAATATCTTCACCAACCCCATATCAGACAGTGGACTGATCTCCAAAATATAGGAAGAACTCAAGAAATTGATCATCAAAAGAACAAATAATCCAATAAAAAATGGGGTATAAATCTATACAAAGAACTCTCAACAGAAGAATCTAAAATGGCTGAAAGACACTTAAGGAAATGCTCAACACCCTTAGCCATCAGAGAAATGCAAATCATCTGAGTATTTCTGATATTCTCCCTGTCATTCCCAGCCCCTGGCGTCTATTGTAGCTATCAAAGCTCTACTCTTCAATCCCAGTGTGGTTCTGCATCATTTCTTTCTTACATATAAAAAGAATCTTTAAGAAAAAGTGAAAATTCAAGTCAATAATTCATATTAGGTAGTCCTATATTTTTTATTTTCCTAGACTGTTATTACAACGTGGTAAATATATAGACTAATAAATTGCACAGAAAAGTTGAATTAAACCTTTATTCCTATTTTGATTGTAATTCCCTTTAATTGCACTTTTAAATTTTCTCATGTTTTCATTAAAATTGTTGATTATCTTATTTTTCCTTATTCTCTTTTCTTCTCCCCATGCACAGAAAGACAGTACATAATACAAATAATAAAGTTATGCAAGAATGATATGTCAGAAATAGAAAGTGACTTGTTTTATTTTAATCTCATCAAACAAACAATCAAAACATAAACCAGAATTCATGGAAGTGATTTGAAGCAATTTACAAAGTATATGTCTAGGAATATGAAAGGAATTGATTATCACTTTAGCATGTATCATATGTAGTTTTTGAAGAAGATGAGATATAGCAAGTTAGCTCAAGTGTGAGTAAGAAATATGTAGTTTTATACAAGATGTCTGCTATTCTATGGCTTTGGGCCACCCATAGTTTCTTCCCTGCTAGAGTTAACCATTTATTAATCCATTCTTCTAAGAAATAGAACATGAAATCTGATATTCATTATGTTTACAATCTTTAGTTTTGCCTATAAATTTTGATATTGGTTTGTTTAAATCTATACTACATTAAAATAAGCATCCAGGAGATTTTAGAAATGTCCTTGACTTCCTGTACTTTGTTACAGAAGCCACAGCCACAGCATACCACTAGGAAGCAAACACAATTGATTTCTCCTAACATATTTAACAGTGGTAAGAAAATTATACTTACTTGAATCAGTTTTGGCTTTCCCTATTTTGGATATACCAAGTCTTTAACATACAAATTATATGATATAATTTTTCTTTTTAAGAGTTTGTTTCTCAAGCCAATGATGGTATAACTATTTGAAATAGGAGAAATTTTAAACCTAGAACAACTGCCCCAAATTTTTATCATTTGTGTGTGTGTGTGTGCAGTCTCTAGCCATAATGAAATAGTAAATGTCTTTTCAATTTCTGTCCTGCTATGTTCTCAGCAGACAGATGCTACTTTGGCTGCAGTTCTGGCATCAGCCACAGTCTTGTTACCATGAGACTCTCTGCTCAGGCACCATAGGGACTCCCTGGCCCGCTAAGCATGGCAGGGCTTCATGGAGAGTGTGATGTTTTCTACACAACATGGAAATTTTATATGGAATTTCTATAATGAGTCTTTGTATCAGTGTGTTCCCTTGATGTTCATTTTCTTTCAGGTAATGTTATTTTAATTAGTACCAAATGCTCATAACCAATTTCTCTGCAGTGGACATTGCAACAAATAAGAGATGAAGAAAAGAAGAAAAAAGAATAAAAAGGATATATTTACCAGCTCAAGAAATCTGATTTTATTAGAAACTCTAAGTTGTATCTGAAACCAATTTATCACTTTAGGTTCTGATATTATACTAATTATGTAATAACTATGGTGGTCTCAGTCACTAAATACAGTCATACAAGTTAGTGTGCATTCCCAAAGGGTTGTGACTATTTTCACTTCATCCATATTTAAAAAAAATGAGACAATAGAGTGGTAAATTCTCTAGAGGTACACAACTTCAAGGACGGTACATGGACCAGTATTGTTGGCATCCACCTATAAATGTTAATAATACAAAATCTCATCCTATTTTCCCACACTTATCTGGCAGGCCAGATGAATCATAATCTGCATTTCGACTAAAATCCTACATGAGTAATGCTTCTATTTCTTCTTTATACAGTGCTGCTCTTCCTTGTTCAATAATCATGCTTTTTTTTTTAAAAAAAAAAAAGCTTACATTAAAGTTCACAAAAAGTGAGGCAGGGGCCTGGAGAGGAAGGATGGTGTAGAAGAAAAAGACCGTGCTTCTGTACCTAAGTCATAGATGGAGGTAAGAGTAACCTTGCTAGAAATGAAGAGAAAATTTAATCAGAATGAAAGAAATAATAGGAAAGAAAATAAATACCTTAAATAGTAAATGTACATTTTTAAAAGGATTTTTAATGTGGTTATTAGTATAAGAACAGCTTCACTTAATTTTACAAAAATGATGATGTATACTTACTGATTATATCCTTTTTGTGATTACTGCTCATCTCTAGGTAATGTGGTCATATGATTATTATTATTTGCATCCCAACTGCAGTTTCCCCCTTCTCTTCTGCTCCCATTCCCCCAATTACAATTACATTCCTTCCCCTCCACACTCCTTCTCTATTTCTTTCTCGAAAAGGGTGGCCTCCCATGGCTATCAACCAAAAATGACATATCAAGCTACAGTAAGACTATGTACTTCTCCTTGTTTTAAGGCTGGATAAGGCAACCCAGGATGAGGAAAAGGGTTACAAAATCAGGCAAAGGAGTCAGAGACAGCCTGTGCTTCCAATGTTGGTAATTCTAGAAGAACACTAAGCTACACAATTTAACATATATGCAGAGGGCCTAGGTCAGTCCCATGTAGACTCCCTGCTTGTTGGTTCAGTCTTTGAGAAACCCTATGAGCCAAAGTTAATTGATACTGTGGGCTTTCATATGGTGTCCTTGACCCCTTTGGCTCCTACAATTCTTCCTTCCTCTCTTCTTCAGGATTCCCTGAGATCCACCTAGTGTTTGGATGTGGTTCTGCATCTGTTACTTCAATTGCTGAATGAAGTCTCTCTAATGACAATATGACAGTTGAGTGAGGCACTAATCTATGAGTATAGCAGAATATGATAAAAATCATTTCACTGAATTTTTCCATCAGTCATATTTGGTTCTATACATGGGACCTCATAAACTGAACAACTTCTGTAAGACAAAGGACACTGTCAATAGAACAAGACAGCAGCCTATAGAATGTGGAAAGATCTTCACCAATCCACATGTGACAGAGGGTTGATCTTCAAAATACATAAAGAACTCAAAAAACTTGACATCAACAAGCCAAATAATCAAATTAAAATGGGTCACAGATCTAAACAGATTTCTCAACAGAGGAATCTCAAATGGCTGAGAAACACTTAAAAATGTTCATGAGCCTTAGCCCTCAGGGAAATGCAAATCAAAATGACTCTGAGATTCCATCTTATACTTGTCAGAATGACTAAGATAAAAAAAATGCAAGTGACAGTTTATGCTGGAGAGGATTACAGCAAGAGGAACCCTCCTTTACTGCTGGTAGGAGTGCAGACTTGTATAGCCATTTTGGAAATCAGTATTTCCAATTTCAGAAAATTGGAACTCAATCTATCTCAAGACCTAGCTATATAACACTTTTGGGCATATACCCAAAGGATGGAAGAATGGACAAAATAAAAAAGGTGGTGCATTTACACAATGGAGCACTACTCAGCTGTTAAAAAAATAACATCATGAAATTTGCAGGTAAATGTATGGAACTAGAAAAAAAAACATCCTGAGTGAGGTAACCCAAACCCAGAAAGACAAATATGGTACTTATTCACTCATAAGAGGATATTAGCGGTAAAATAAAGGATGCTAAAATCCACAGACCCAGAGAGGCTAGGTAACATGAGGGCTCAAGGGGGGCAGTTGGGGAAACATGAATCTTTCTGGAAAGGGTTTATAGTGGGTTGACAGATTGAGGGATTCAGGTGTAGGGAGGATGGAGGGAGAGACACGTGGAATCGTGAGGTTTCTACGGGATCAGCTAGAATCCTAGTAGCTTTGAAATTCCGAAGAATTTATGATGGTACTCCAGTAAAGACTCCTAGTAATGGGGGATACAGATCTTGAACTGGCCATCTTCTGTAACCAGGCAATTTTTTCCAGTGTAGTGACTGGGGCACCAAGCCAGCTACAAAGCCTTTGACCTATGATTTGACTCATGACCTGCCTAAAAGATATGGTGTGGTAAAGATGGCACAGAAATTGTGGGAGTGGCCATTACATGACTGGTCCAGCCTGAGACCCATAATTGAGAGAGAGACCATCCTCGAGGGTCAGGAAACAGCAGACAATTATATATCTTTAGAAAAACAAAGGGTTATTTATTTAATGATCACTTGTGCAAAAAACTATGTAGAGAAAGTAAAATAAACAGAAAGAAAGAAACAGACATCATATAGAGTGTGATGCTGGACTGTACATGGCTTTCATAACAGACCAAAGGCCGGACCTTCAAGAGTACCTCTTTTCCTCCCACTTGGCTGGTACTAAAATTAGTTCCCATAATGATCATTCTGCAAGTCTTTCACCTTTTCATAATATTGTTCTTAAAGTCATGAAGTTATATATTTTTACTGATGCTCCTAAAAAGCTGTTTCTGTGTTTGGATGAAAGATAACAGTAACTTTCTTATAATATAGTATGTAGACACTTATTGATCATTTGGGTATGAGAAATGTTTCCTTTCTCACAATGTGTTTTCCTAAACACAATCAAAGACCTGCTGACTGATCAAAATTAACCAGAGTTACTTCATGAGAATAATTTCCCAGTCAGTGTCTTTAAATACTGAGTGTAAGAATAATGAACTGTTGTAGGGGATTCATGTTCCCAAGATGAGCTACCAGTTGGTAATTAGTGGAGCTGTATAACACCCTGGTGACATAGGCATCTTTTATTGCTGCCATTTTTGTGGATGCAAAAGGGCAACAGAGAGCAATCATCCTTTGGCCTCAGGGAAGCTACAAAATCAGCATCAGCAAAAGCCTGATTTTCTGAGTGTCTATTGTGATGCAGGAGAACCTGGGCAGCCATAGCAGCCACCTGCTGGATATGATAAAGTTATTCAATCTCCCTGTGACTTGTTTCTTCATAAGTTAAACGATAAAAGTAATGCTATTTACTTCGTGATTGTTAATATGATTAATTATTAAATACATCCAAATACTTCAAAGTACCTAATATATAACTGATCAGCAGTTATTGTCTATTAACTATTGTATACACGATTGTCTCGGTGGCCAGAATATAACAATAAAGACAAAAGTTCCTTCCCTCACATGCTTTCATTCTCATTATCAACAGGACCCCTCTCTCAGCTTATGGACATTTGTATGTGAGTCTTCCTTATGAACATACAAAAGCAGAATACTATTGAAACATACACACATTCTCTTTCATTGTTTAAAATTATTAGATGCAGTTTTACAGTATTGAATGTTCTTTCAATTTATAATAAATGAGTTCTAAACAAAAAGACGATTTTCTCAATTTAGCTACAATGTGATGGAAGTAAAAATACCTTGCCAGTCACTGATTCAGGTTGAGGGATGTAAGCCAAATGAACTAAAATTTCATAAATGATTTAGGACCATCAGATAAATATATAAATAACTCTAAGGTTATTTTTGGTAGGTACTGATTTCAAAGCATGCCCTGACTGTTTATATGTTGAAATAATAACCTCAAACAACTGATAATAGGATACCATTTTGGAGGGAAATTATTAGGTTATGCAGGTAGAGGCCTCAAATACGACACTTTTGTCCTTATTAAAATGATCCCAGAGAGCTACCTTGTCCTTTTATGATGAGAGGACATGGGGAAAGGATGGCTGTCTATGAAGTAGAGAACAAACGATCATAATACACTGTCTGCAAGTCCTGCAGAACAGGCAAAGTGATAAGGAAAGACAATAGAAGAATGCTATGGTCTTAATGTTAGGCATGCAGTAGCATTGGAGGCCCAGTAAGAGAAAGGTACTTCTTGTGGTCAGCAGAGTGGAATCTATCGCTGGCGTTGGTACTGACTTTTTATAAAAAACCCAACTTAGTGCTGTGACTAAAGGGCATATTCAATGCCCTCGTCCCAATTTTTTTCATTCCCATTCTTCCGTCATGGCATATCTTCTTTCTGGAAGCTGCAGCATTTAGACACCATCTTAGAGGTACTGACTAGGACCTTAGAATTCTGATATACTTATATAAAATAAACCTGCATGAATACTTCAAACACTTAAATACAGGTGAAATAATTGTATGATGGCTAGAGGATGGAATAAATTGGATACACAGGCAAAGAAAAGTACTAGATTGTTGTAAATAGAACGTTAAGGAGATTGAATGCAAAAAAGCAAGAGATAGGAAAGTTTCTGAAAGATTAACTAGGTGGCTGTTCTCTGAATTGTGGTGGGAATGTGCACAGACACAGGTCGTAAGAAAAAAAGAGGAAGAATGCATTGGAAACTGAAGGAAAGGCCATTCTTCTTATAAACTAGTAAAGAACTTGGCTGAATTATGTTCATGCCCATGGCACATGGAAAGTAGAATTTAAGAATAGATGAATGTGAATATTTGGTGCAAGAAATATATGAGCTTTAAAGCTTTAGGGTTCTTTGTGACTTCTTTTAGCTACATATTTCAAATTCATAAAAAGAAATGATAGCAAAGTAGAACTTACAATCGAAATGGAAACAGAATTTAAGAACTTGAAGGACTTTCAGCCTGGTCAAGTAGTAAAGAATGAAAAGCATTTCCGCAGATGAAGATAAGCAGGTGACCTTCTAATGGCGATTATTGTGGTTAGAATGATGGCAGAAGCTACACATCGGTACCATAGAATAATGACCCAAAGGTAAGGAGAAGACATTAGTGCTTTGCTCCTGTCTCAGTAGTAGGGTGCAAGTCTATAGAAAGGAAGTATATCAAATAGGAGACATCAAGGATCATCAGCATACTATGGTTCGACTAGATGCCCAGGACTACCTCAATTCTCTCTCTCTCTCTCTCTCTCTCTCTCTCTCTCTCTCTCTCTCAACATTCTGAGAACTAGATCTCAAGCTTTCTTATTCCTAGAAGTAAATTTTTGGCCTCAAGTATTTGCAATAGTGACATAAAATGGTCTAATAAAAGAATGGTTCGTTTAGTATGGAATAGAGAATGTGATTTCTTGTGACTTTTTGCATCATTTTCAGGTGAAGACTGAGATGATGGGAGCAGATAATATAAAGGTGTTATTGACTAGACACTCACAGTAAAACCTAATTTTTGATGAAAGATACATAAATCAGAAAATTAAAAAGTTGAACTTTGATAATCTTCATAATTTTCTTTTCATATTAAGGCAGTGAATTTAGAATAAATAAAAATGAAATACTTTTGGATTATAAAAAGTATAAAAAAACTTGGGAAGCATAATTAATTCACTAGTTACAACAAAAAAATAATTATGTTTAATTTCCCATATTTTTCTCTCAGTATGCAAATAAGCATGCATACACAGACATACATACACACACCACACCCAGAGAGAAAGAGACAGTGATATCTATATCTGTCTGTGTCTATCCATCCTCAATCACCGTTTCTTTCTTTCTATCTATGTATCTATTTCTATGTGTCTATGTATCATCTATCTATCTATCTATCTATCTATCTATCTATCTATCTATCTATCTATCTATCTATCTATCTACCTACCTATCCATCTATCTATCTGTCTGTCTGTCTTTGATAGCCACATCTTAGTTTTTCTTGTTTTTTCTTTTAGAATTATCTCAGTCTACAAGGAATTACTTTATCAACCTTTATTTCATACGTGAACACAATAAACAGAGAAACAAGATTAAGGCCTGGGGCTGGAGGTGTACTGTGATATGTTTCTTGCATAATATATATAAGGCTTGGGTTTTGATACCCATTAATGTAACAAAGGTTAATAGTGAAGTAAAATTAGCTAAATTCTGAGATTCATTCCAATCCTTTTACCAGGTGTCCAATGCTTCCTTTTGATCAGTCACAATCTGTGAGAAAGGACGCTGATAACAACTATGTGTTGTTTGACTTCAGGTATTTGTGAATGCTTTTTATTTTAAGCAGACTAACTTCTTTCTTATTTATAGAAGAATGTATGTTAAACAGCCAGAACATAACAAAGCAGGCCAAATCCCTCATAAAATAGTCAAAATATTGCTTCTCTGTGGACCAATTTATAGACAACAAGACAGAAAGTATCTTTTTTTTATCTCATATATCACATCCCCTCCCTCCCACTCCTCCCATTCCCTCGCTCTTCCTCCCCTTTCTCCCCGGTCAACTCCTCCCCTGTTTCCCTTAAAAGAAAAGAAAGAAAGAAAGAAAGAAAGAAAGAAAGAAAGAAAGAAAGAAAGAAAGAAAGAAAGAAAGAAAAAAGTGTATGCCTTCCAGAGTTATCCACCAAGTATGGACTAACAAAATACAACAACCTGGCACATATGCTCATATCATGGCAGATTGTAGCAACCCAGTAGAGGAAAAGGGTTCCAAGCAGAGGCAAAGGAGTCAGAGACACCCTCTACAATTTTGAGTGAAATGTGTAATCTAAATGTCATGGCACTTGCATGGGTACTAAAACCCAAAAAGAACCTGCATGTTAACCAAAGAGTCATGGATGTGTTTTCCAACAGCTATTTGACCACTTTCATACTTTTTTCAATAGTGAGCATCCCAACAGATCACCCAAACCAATTTTACTTCCAGTTCTTCCCATCTATTTTTTTAAAGGCTTAGATTTGCACTTTTTTTTTCTATGAATCTAAACTTGGGGAACTAAAGCTACTAGAAGAGAACTAGGATTCTTGTGTTTCTAATTATTTTTTTCTAGTCACCCATTTGATTCCACTAAACTCTGTAACAAAAGATCAACTGGAACCATCTAAGGAAGCCACCCTTCTTTGTTTGCAGCAAAAGCTCTTTGAGAAGTTGTTTAGAATCCAGAGAGTGCCTTCATCAACATGAATTTGATTGATATCTACTTCCATGGCTCTCCAGTTCTCATTTCCAGTTCTCCTAGAAACCATTTCACTTAATCATTTGTACAAAAAGGTTTACCTCAAGTGTATCTTTTGGTCAAATAATTACTAATAACAAATATTAAAACTACTTAGGGCCCATGCATATGCCTATTCATACCTGTGTATATCACTACTGTCACTCTATCTAATCTAAGTTTCTCCATCATTTTACCAATAACCAAAACTGAAACAGACCTGTACATCTACTAATCCTCTATAGCTTATTACATGCATAACTGCATATAAGTGCACACACTGGGGGAATATTTGCATTCTAAATATAGGGGAATATTTATGCTTTTCTGTGTGTGGGTTTACTAAATAATATTTAAGCTACTACTAATGAAAAAAATGTAATGTTATGGAATTCTACTGTAAGCTGTCCCAGTTAGTATTTATAAAATTGTTTTCTTGAGAGCAAAAACTGTATTATAGATGCAGGTATGTGAAATGTAATTTTAGAATGTGAAGTCATAATACATAAAAATGTAATACTGTCACTTATTTTGAGCTTTATTTGCAAGATTGTGATATTTTAACATTTGATGGTTTGCCTGCTTATTTGAATGTATGGAAAGAATAACATTTTACTTGTCCATCCTGCTTTCCTATGTTATTGTTTTGGCATTCTGAATCATACTTCAGGCTAAGACTCTTTTCCTAATATTTATCTAATTGTTGATTTTTAAATATTGATTTGGCCTTTTTAACTTTAAGTTTGCTTATAGTTAATATTTACAACCACCAGAAAGTTGGTACATTCATTTACATTTTGGTAAATGTGACCAAATAAAAAATAAAAATAAATAAAAAAGAGATGTATTGACTTTTCCCCCCTAGCTGAAAGCAAAATAAGAGACAAAATCAGAACATAATTTAGAAATCTTTGGTTCCAACTGCATATTTAATCTATTATCTCTGGGCCAATAGCATACTTTTTAAAACAAACACCTTTTATTTTCCCCAAATAATATCTTTTTCAACTTCAAAGTAAAACTTAGTAAGACCCATGAAGTCAATATGGGTATCATGTTAATTACTACAATTCAGAATCAGTGGTTTTCAGATTTTTAATTAGATGAACATGCCTTTCTTTTCTTACTGATTATGTCTTTTGTTTATTTGGAAAAATTTCAGGTTATATCCAACCTAAAATCTATAAAGGTAAATGACCACAAAACCAACCACTGATTTTTATGTGTGTAGAATATAACACAGAATACTTTCCTGAAACAGAAATGTTTTGTATTTGAAAAGTTTTTTTTTTTGTATATATGTGTGCGTGCTGCTTTCTGGATAAGCAGGCACTGTGAGTACATGAAGATATGTTTCAACTAGTAGGACACACAGACAGACAGACAGACATATAGACAGACAGACAAACACATTTTCTTTGACTACATGCTGCAGGCTGTAACATTTGCAAAGCTAGCCTATAGATATGAAGTGTCTTCCCTTGATTCAAACTACACTTGCTCATCAATAGAATGGGTTCCATTTCTACTTCTACCCTATATTTCTTTAGGGAAGACTTTAATGTGTTTATGATTTGCCCCCGGAGACATAGAAAATGACAGCCCACTATATACTGCTTTGGGATTCCAGTGGGTAACACTAATGGGGCAGCAAGTGCAGAGAAATTCTTTATCTTCCAAAGACTAGATCTCCAACTCTTGTATTGAACTTTCTTTAACCAAGGAATAATAAACATTTATCAAAGAAGATGAGACAGAAAAGTAAGCATGTAAAGCCCAGAAGTCATTCTTTCTTCTTTGGATCCAATGGGAAAAATCCATTTTCTACCTTTCTTTCTTGTATCACCTATATCTATTGTTTCCCTTTCTGATATGAATTAAGAGCTTAAGATGCATCCATTGGGGTAGTCTTTTAGTTTTACACATCCTGCAGCTCCTATACAAAGATGCATATTAATAAATATGTATGCCGTTTCCCTGTGAATCTATGGTCAGTTATTTCATCAAATTAAAATCAAACCTTGAGTGGGAAAATTTAAAAATCTCTTTGTTTCTGATAAATTATAGAAGTCTAAGTCATATTACTCCTAGAGTTAACCCAGGAAAATATATGCAATTTTTACCTTAACTAAAATAATAGTTCTGTCTTCATAAATATTTTCAAAGTGTTAAAATACTAATGCAAGGAATACCAGAAACGATCATGCAATAGTTATACCACAAATATCATAATGGTAAATAATTGGGGGAAGGAATAGCACAAAGCAGAATTATAAATTTAATAAAGTAAAGGATGTTTGTGATTTGGGAACTTATAATAATTGAGAATAATTCAAAATTCACTAAAGTGAAATTTAGTTTTTTTTAAAGTAAAGTTGGTCTCACTAGCTTTTCATAAAATAAATTGGCAGACCTGAATATAAAGACATTTAATTCACTTATTCTTTTTTTTTTTCTTTTTTTTTTATTAACTTTTATTTATTTTTTTTCCATACATTGTTTTGTTTTATTTTTTCCATTCAAGAACATAATTAAAGATAAAAAAAATTTTTTTTCCTTTCTTCCCCTTCTCCCGGTCCCCTCCTACTACCCCCCACCCCTCCTCCCTCCCCCTTTTTCCTTGAAAGAGGGCATGGTGCCCTGCCCTGTTGGAAGTCCAAGGCCCACCCCCATCCCTCCTGGCCTAGGAAGGAGTGCATTCAAAAAGACTCGG
>PVIU01011061.1:0-66703 GCA_004026605.1 Ondatra zibethicus
GGCATTTGAAATTATGAAAATGGTCAGCTCTGGACAAGTGAATGATACCCAACATGGAAGGCAAAAGATTAAATCCCAACTCTAGCATTGCCTTCTGTGTTACTGTATAATAGTTTAAATCTGCCAATATTTAAATACCTTCAATAGGAATTTTATAACCTAACAATATCAAACACCCTGGGTTACTGTAATTTTTAAGCAAATGATGATTGAAGTGAAAACGAGTTTATACAACCATTAATACATAATACACAATCAGTAAAGTGTTTTCTGAATCCAAAGGTACATACTGAATTCATAGAAATACAATTAAGTGTAATAATCTTTTTACATTAGTTAAAACTATGTCATAAAGAGTTCAATAATTTTACAATTGTGTAAAATAAGAATTCTTCAAATTTTCTTTAGTTTTATCTCCTGTATATAAAATTGTTACAATGTAAAATAATACATATCTTCAAATTTATTCTAAAGCAATTTCAAAAGAAATTTTGAATTTTAATCATTATATTTTCTTCTCAAATGTTTAAAACAGGGATATTTTAAAGAAAAACTTTTACTAGCACTCATTCTTAAATATAAAAACATATTTGTAAAATACAATAAGATTTTCCTATTTTGTGCTTGTTATATCCATGAGTGGTGGGTTTTGAGAGATTAGGTTACTTAATTTCATTATAATATCCTTTTGAGCAATATAAAAATATACTGAATTCCTAGAAAGAAACTTTACTAAATCAATTTCTTCAAAATATATTGACCAAGAAATCTCTATTAATCTAATGTAAAAATATGTTCAGAGCATTTTTTAAAATGAGCTATTGATCTAACTAACAGCTCCAAAAGAGCTATTAATGTCCATCATTAAAACCATTTAATGCCTTTGTAACAGAATAATTATTCACTTAATTGACCGTAGCAATGGCTTTGGTAGAGTTATGGTATGTCATCTACTATCCAGGTAAACCCTCTTAAAAACTGAGATTAGTTCATTGTTCTTTTACAGGAAGTCAGTCTGGAGGGCAGACATGAGAGCTCCTTTAACCATGGAACATCAGGGTCGCAAGAGAAGAAGTGAATACACGTGAGGGTGAGTTGGACGCTCAAGTAGGAGGCATGTTGCTACCTCAATGAATTAAGCCAATTCTCCTAATTTCCTTCCCACTTCAGTCTTTCCTCATCTTCCCTTTCCCTCCCTTCTTCTTACTTATCTATTTGTTTTATCTCTGTGGGGATGGGGGTATGGAAGTGTCTTCTTTGGCTATGGACCCATTGGTGAACCCACTTGGCTACAATGGACAATTCCATTCCAACATTCACACCAGTTCCCAGGATTAAACTGAGTTAAAAAGCAAAATAGAAAGTAAAGCATGACTTTGGGAATTGGACTGGTAGGGCTTTGATGGAAGGTTATAAGAATGGGAGAGTCATAAGAGATAATTAGGGAGAGAATGATCAGAACACATATGTACATGTAGGAAGTCATCAATGAATGAAATTAATCAATTAAAAATATCAGGAATGAGAATATTTATTTCAAAAAAAAGCAGAACCATCAGGAATGTTATCTCTTCTATAAAACGAAATAAATCAAAAGAATCTCTGCTAACAATTCTGTACTGCATTCCATGGATAAAACTTAACATTGCAGAGTTGAGTTTAATTCATTCTTTCCTTTTATCATGGTAGACTAGTAAGAAACAATAATGATAAGTCATGGTGAGATAGCTGAAATATGATGATACATGTATGTTATGGCACTCAGGAGACATCTTCTAGCTCAGATGTGATGGGACAAAAAGAGGCTAGGTTGTATAATCTAAGCTCCTATAGAAGATGAGACAAGAAGAGGTTGTATAACCTAAGTGCCAAGAGAAGAAATCTTTCCAGGGTACTCTGTCTATGACCCATGGGAGGGGAATCATATGTAGGCTAACCTCTAACCACCAGATGAGTTGATAATTATTATAATAAATAATTATTAAACATTATTTCTGCATATATTGAACTCTGTGGTAACCAAACTGTCTCCAATCTTAAAGCTCCCAGTAAAATGCTTGTAATTTTCTAGGTTTGAATGCTTTTGTCTGCACTAGGAAAAAAAGCATTTCTAGTCCTGTAGAAGAAATCTTTCTTCCATAGGAGCTTGGGTTAAACAATAAGTAGAGAACCCAATGGTTCAACCTGTGTGTCATGAACCCTTTGGAGTTGAATAATTGTTTCACAGGGGTCTCATATCAATATCCTGCATATCAGATATTTAATTACAATTTATAACAGTAGAAAAATTACAGTTATAAAGTAGAAACAAAACTAATTTCGTGTTTGGGGGTCACCACAACATGAGGAACCCTCTTACAGGATCTCAGTCTTAGGAAGGAAGAGAACCACTGACTTAAGGTCTTATTTTGTGTCCCTCTAACTCTCAATCAAGAAAGAGAAATCAAAGGGTTGAAAGTTTTCTGTGAAGTACTCTTTGAATTGACTGTTGTTTTTCTTTCTGGAGTCTCCAACTAAACCTTCATTTGTTTGAATTAGCATCATAATCTTTATAGAAAGAGATTAAGTTTTGATGTACTTAATAATAATGTCTTTAGTTATTGCAAAACAGGAATTGGGTTTGAATTGAGTTCAGTTGCCCAGAGCTCATGATAACAAAAGTTTAAATTTGAGTTTTTAGTGCAAAATACAAAGTTTAGGGAAGGACAAAAAAGCTATCTGCCAAAATTATTAGAAGCCAAAAGGATTACCGAGACAATACAACTTCTGTATTATTCTCTGAGACACACTCCTCTGCAAAGACAGACAGAAATTCATAGTATCAGGACTAGGGATGCTTTTTTCCTTGTGTATAAAGTAGCAAAGAACATAAGCTAAAAATGAGTGATACCAAAGTACAGTTTTAACTGTATTTACATATGGACCTTTTAACATTTGAAACAGTCTGAGTAGAAATCTCATGCTCACCACTGGCATCACTGTATGCAAAGTCTGAGACAAGTGGCTACCATATTTCACTTCAGTTTAATTATCACATGACATGCTTATGTGTATACACATGCTCTCTCATGAACTCTGCTCTGTGTAGTGACTGAAAGAGAAGAGAAGTGATGTAATGCAAATCTTAAGAAAAGGAGAAAAGGGACCTACTAAACAGCATTACATCTGCCATTTTGGTAGATTAGCCTTTATCATCAAAATAATAGAGAATAATCAAGAGAAATAATAAAAGAGCAAAACAATTTTCTGAAAAATTAACCCTGGAACATAAATGAACAATAGATGAATTGGGAAGGGATATGGATGAAATCAAGTAAATCAGAAAAGTGGGATTCAGTGTTGCAAAATTCAACCAAGAAGTAGCATTGGTTCAAATAGCCATCAGTAAGCATGAAGAGGAAGTGACAGACCAAAGACACACTTGATGGGCAAACATGTTTTGGGGTTGGGAGGGTAGCTCAGAGCATGACTCAGAGCATGAATCCATGGAAGGTTGTATAAGAAGATGATAAAAACCAAACTTAGCCAGAGGCTAGGAAAATAAAGAGTAGGTTTGTGTTGTTGTTGGTAACTGAAGGCTGAGTGGAGAGATAATGTGTTGATTTTGGACATGCTGATTTTCAGTGACTGTCACCATCTATTTTATGATGTCCAATAAGCAATGAGAGCTATAGATGTGGGCCTGAGGAGAGAGGCCAGAGTGAGAGATATTGGAGACATAAATTTGAGTCATAAAATTGAAAGTCATAAATAGGAACCATAAAATTTGAACTAAAACCATGAGGGCAAAAAGAAAAAAAATGCCAGGGAGAGAAGACAGGAAGGAGAGCCTACAGTAAGCTTAGCTTGAATTGTGCTGTCCCTACGTGGGGCAGGTGGTGGAAGAAAATGTCTGAAAGAGTCAGAGAGATAAACCATGACAAAGGGGAAAACGATCAGGAGAGACTGAGCTCCTAGGATGCAGAAATGATGGAACGTCAAAGGGGAGCGATTTAAACAGCAGCAGATGAAACATTTCCTCTTAAGGAAAGACATTGGTTTACAATGAAGTGTATGAATAGTTCTAGGAGAAAGATCGGGAAAATATAAGTGAACCGAAGGGCTGGTAAGATGACTTAGTGTGAAAAGGGTCTGCTGAGTGTGGTCCACAGGACCCCATGGTAGGAGAGTAGAACTAAGTCTTACAAGTTATCCTCTGACCTCCTAATATATGACATGGCATACACCAGCACGAAGACCCACACATGATTAAATAAATGTAATAAATAATTAACTGATAAAGGTGTGTCAGGGGGAGTAGAAATACATAGTCAGACACAACCTCACAAAGAGTTCATATTTGATCATAATAGAATTGCCTTATAAGGCACATGCAGAGCACTTAAATATGGATGAATAAAAGGTTGTTGTTTACTTTTGTGTTTTGATGGCCGACATGTCAGTTTGTATTTTGATTCAAATGTCACTGTAAAATGAAAGAGTGAAGAGCCTGAAATAATAAGAGGCAGGACCAGAAGAGTTGGTTCCTGTGGACGGCATTGCACTATCCGTCTGCTGACAGAGAAAGATCTCTTTAGAAGAAAGAAGACTGGAAAACCTGAGGTGAGACACATGAGTGTGACCAGTTTGGGCTCAGAGATAAAATCATATGGGTTTGAGTCCCAGTCACATTATTTGGAAGAGTTTCCTAAATATTTTTAGTGCATATGCTTTTTTGGAAAAGTAGTATCATATACCATTAATTAAGTAATACACAACAATTAAGAAAAATATTGTGCAGTAAGTTACTTAATCTGTATCCTAGGCTATTATTTTCAGAGAGAGAGAGAGAGAGAGAGAGAGAGAGAAGGGATTACCAGTTGATGTCAGAGAACTATGCCTGATCATGAAGGTTTACTCAACTGAAATGGAAATGTGACTGATGACCAAAGGTGTCACCCAGCATTTGAACTCTCGCTACATAATGTTTGGAGGTCAAAAATATAACTCCTGCCCCCAATCATTTTGTACTTTCCATTCCACTATTCCTCATACCATAACCAATTTTGGATGCTTCATTTGTTGCTCATCAAAATCTATCTTTCAATTTTAGTTGATGTTTTCTGATCTTCTTCATGGAAGTCACTACTTTAGGATATAGAGAAAAACATTGAACAAAACAGACAAAATTTACTCCCTCATTGAATGTTATTAAAGTAGTAGTCATAAAAAAAACACGGAGACGTAGCAAAATGATGTAGATAGCATGTTAAATGGTGATAGTCAAGGAAATAGGAGAAACTGCCATGCTAAGTAAGATGGGGGCCTCCTCAGTACATAGTCTGGGTAGGGTTGTTCCTGTCACAGATGACAACTAATATAAACACCCTGAGGCAGAGTGCTCATGATGTGATCTAGAAAAATAAACTCAAACTGGATGAATGCAAGTGGATAAGGAAATGGAAGGATTATAGAATATTGTAAGGGCAGGAGAGAAGAAGTCATCTATACCGTAAAGCCTGACTCTTGATATATGCAAGCAAGGATATATTTAGCAGAGTAATTATATTACAGGCAAGAGACACGGATGGCGTAGACTAGAATGGGTACCGAGGAGGTGGAGAGGGGTGGATAGAGTGTGCATGCTTTTAGAAGATTGGCCAAAGTTTAAAGTCCTAGTTGTGAGACTGGTGCACTGGAGCCAGCCCTCCAACAACTGTACATGGCTCTCCTTTACCTCTAATCATGGAAGCCAAGCCCACTGTTAAGTTTACCCAGTGGTTTAATACCCTAGTTTATATTTTGTTTATTCCTTAGGACTCATCACATGAGAGCAAATCTCAGGCAAGCTTCAACTTTAAGAGATGATGTTTTAGCTAGCCTTTATCATGACTAGAAATGTGTTTAAAAACCGAGTGTTTTGAACTCCTCTAAGG
Organism: Ondatra zibethicus; assembly: GCA_004026605.1. NCBI lineage: Eukaryota > Metazoa > Chordata > Mammalia > Rodentia > Cricetidae > Ondatra > Ondatra zibethicus. The sequence goes on from PVIU01011061.1 coordinate 5,916, forward strand.
AACAGCATCTAACATTTTGATGTTATGCAACTGAGGATATATCTTAGTCTCTGTGCATGTGTGTGTTTATGGTAGAATTAATTTTTATAAATTTCTGTACTAGTAAATTAATTCCCATGACGCCCTGGGACAAAACAGCAGAATACAGCGTAGGAGTGTCATTTATTGCTTTCATCACTCACTCCTTACTTGTGGGCATTTTCTAAGGGGACACTTTGTCTTTGACAGTGTTCCAGTCACTTTACTCTCATCTTCTCTCTAAGAAAGCAATCCAAAGAAACGACAAAGGTCTGGCTCTTCCCTAGATTGCTACTAGGTAGGTTGACTAACTGTTCATAACAAATAATATTATTCTGAAATAAAATTGCCAGATGATTTTAGATTTATCTTTACATATGCTTGTTGTTTTGATTTTTAATTTGTCTTACTCTGTCCTGTTGAAGAAATTTAAATATCCTAGGTTAAAAACCAAAGATCCGTGGTTTGTAACAAATGATATGACAGTGAAATGCCAAGATTCTCATCGCGCAGTGGAAGGAAATCAAGTTATAATTTAGGCCAATCCCAGACAGTCCTTAAGCAAGCAATGGAGGTATTTCACTGCTAGAAATTACCCTGTCAGAATCTGGGAAAAGAAATATGGCTCTATATGAATAAACACATGGTGAATGTTTCAAGATCAAAGTTCAACCCATCATTAACTATCTGATTATTTTCATAATAATGTAAGTTTTAGAAAACAAATTATAATAAATCACTAGTTATCCTGAATTATTCGAAAAGTTTAATACCAGGGTGTCCATTTAAGTAAATAAATAATAGTATTATTTGGCCTTCAAGTAAAATACATGGAAACTTATCTACTAGAACTTTTTAAATAAATTGGATGATCAAGTGTTTTAGAATTAATATAATTTTCCTATGTTTGACACATTACAAATAATACTTACTTACTAATTGCTCTTCCTCTTATAATTTGTTCCTACGACATAAAATTTATATCTCCTTGAACCACATAAAATATATGTATTTTATACTACCTTCAAAAGTAGGAATATACAGAAGCAGCATTATGCTATCAAAAATTTACTTGTGAAACCACAACTTGACTGTTTTATTGTTATTGGGTTTTTAAATGACATTCAGACAATGAGTGTATTAACTAAAAGATGAAAGTGTATATAACAATCTATCTCTTAGCCGTAGGAATCCGACATTTAAGAGACATGCTCAAATAATCGTTCATAACTTTTAGTGATTAATACAAATTGTAATATTAATGCATATGTTTACAAACAAAGTTGGAAAGTAGATAATACCAGATGATAAAGCAGAAAGCACATCCATTCAGCAATGGCTCTGAGAACCCACTAATGGTCTACTTACTACACTAGTAGAGGTGTGTTCTCCAGGCTCTCCAAGAGCCCTTCCTCTCTATTTCATGGATGCATGTTTTCTTCTGCTTCTTGAATGCATTTCTGCCCACGCTTTTTACCAACTCTGAATGTTGGGTGCCCCCTTTAAGGAAGACAGATGGTAATTTAATTTCAGGGAAAGAGTATTCTAAATCCCTTTACTAAAATGTGTTATTTGAGAGGCTGAAACTTATTGCCTGTACTGAGAAGCATGAGGTCAGAGATATGAGATGCTGATCTTTTTGGTAAATGTTCTTGTAACACTGCGTGGGAGACCTGATACTGCTAGTTAAACACGTGCTCTTTAGTAATTAATATATGCAAATGCTTCAGTGTCTGCTCCGTTTCTCACCTATGAACAGGCACTCACAAGAGTTGAGGAAAGAGCTCAGTGGTTAAGAGTACATACTGTTCCTGCAAAGGATCTGAATTTGGTGCCTAGATTGATGACCAGCACTCACCTCAGGCAGCTCACGCTGCCTGCATCTCCAGCTCCAGGGAATCCATGCCCTCTTCTGGACTCTAGAAGTTTCTGCAATAATGTGAACAGAAAACATACATAAACACACGCCACACACAATTTCTAAAGTAGAAATAAATATTTTAAATTAAGAATAACTACTTGTACTTTATGAACAAATAAATAAATGATTTGTAAGAAATGAAATATTTGTTCTTCTTTTTTCTATTCAATTTTAATTTTTTTCCGGTGGTAACAGGTATTTTACAAAGACTCATTTACTAGAATTTAAAACTATATATCTTCTTTACATAAATGACTATATGTGAATACGTATATATAATTGTCTTTACATATTATAATAGAGGCCTTCTTTTAAGTCTTATTTTAGTATATACTTTCCCATGAAGACTGTTTCACTTTTAGAATGCAACATGTTTAAATGCGATATTAAGATTATAATGAATAATTTTAGGTATTGGGACTTTCTTTCAAAATTATTACTAAAACTGTAGGTTATTATAAAATGACCTTTCTTCAGGCATTTAATGCACTCCAACTAAACATTATACGCACAGTTAGTTAGAATTTTCCTGGGTTTTGAGTGTGCTTTCAGGTGCCTCTATTATGTCTGTATAAGTAGTGAAGGACTCTCTTTTCCTGTTACAAAAAAACAACACACACAAGCACAAAATTAAAAAAAAAAAAAACTCTTTTTCTTTGAGAGGTTCAACTGAAAGAGAATGCAAGTATCAAGTAAGTCAAGCTGGCCCAGTTATAAGTGGAGGTTCTAGTTTTGTACTTCAGGGATGTACCAGATCTGAGAATCATGGTTGCTCCTCTGGAGACTTGTGGAGAAGTGACATCCACCTTTCTTCCTTTTCTCCCATTTATCTCCCTCTTGATCAGTCCTCTGAGGCACTGTCTGCTCTTCTTTGTTTGTTTGTTTTTATGTGAATCCCACTCTAGTCTACTTATAGAACAACATATTTTAAATTATATAGTTGGTATCTCTTGCTGCTTTGGGTTAATTTGGGAGAATGTAGAAATGACAACATTAGACAATCATGCTCACACAAGTCAGCATCTAAAAATATTTTCCCATCACAGAAATAGGTGCACGTACAGAAATAGGTGGATGGATGTGTATTTTGAGGTATCACTGTCGTAACTGACTGGGAAGCAATTAGTTACTATTCCTCCTTCTGCAGATTTGTCTCTGCTTCCGCGCATCTGAATCAGGAAAGTTTCTCTTATGAACTGGAGTCTGCCCACCAGAAATAATGCACAATCCTCTTTGTGGTCTCCTAAGCTGAGACCAAAAAGTAGCCTACCACGAAGCAAGGTCACCAGATCCTGATGCACTCCTCTCATCATAACCCAGCAGAGCATGTATTCAGCTTTGCCCAGAAATTACTTACAATAAAAGAATTTTATTTTGATCAGAGCTCGTATTTGAAATCAATAGCAAGAGAAACATTTCTCTGGATGACATTGTGCATTTGGCTTTCCTTGTGTTTAGCATATTCATTGGGCCATGATTTCCACTCTGAGTTTAGGTAATTACAGTTTCTTTCAAGCTTGCCTAGGCTTTTGAGGATTTACAATCTAACCTAACATTCACATAGATGTTCTAATGCTGGCTGACCTGTGTCCTGACTCTGAACCTTCCTGAGGTTAAGACCCGGAAATGCATTCCTTTTTACTTGGTTCTGAATGACTAAGGTGCAATCCATCTCCAACACTGAAACTTTCTTCTCAGCTGCAGAAAACCAGATGGAAGCAGGCTGACATAAACAGAGCCTACTCCACACATCCTCTGCTTTGCCACCAACCTTCCAGGGAACTCTGAACATCCTCAGACTCACTAATGTTTTAAATATGCAGAAGATAATGTTCTCCACACTCTTAAGTTGAGTAGAAGCTATTGGTTAAGAGCTTGGTGATTAACAACTATGTGATTTAAAGCAAACACTGTGTAAAAAGGCAGGAGAAAGAAGCCATGGAAATAAGAGTGTCAAACTGTGGCAGAGAGGACAGCTGTGGCCTAGATCGGATGAGCCGCAACAGTGAGTGGTGCTCTCTATTTTAAACGAATCCTGTGAAAGGCCTGCATGGCAAATCTTCAGAGAAGCTATTTTTAAACATCCATGTATAAAATTAAAAATTTTCTTTTATATACAGAACAGTGGGTGTAGGCATTAAACACTTGATCTTCGAAGCAAATGTTTCCAGATCCCTTCAGTCTATAAATTAACTGTAGATGTCACCTTTTTTTAAAAAGCGAGTACATTATGGAGTCAAGGGTTCAGAAACTTATTTATTTCAGCTGGGGCTCCTATATTAGAATGAGTTCAAGTTTGGCCCACAGTAATTTAGAAACTACCAAACACATTTCTGTGATAGTCAGATGATTCTTAAACTATGTTCCCCTAGGACGGGGAAATAGAATAGTTATGGGTGGAGCAGCATGGGGAGGTTGTTGGAATAGGAGGATCAAATGGGGAGGGAGGAGAAAAGGGGGTGATGGAGGGAATAAAATGGAGGGACAGATAAAGGTAAGGGCTATTTAAGGGATTGTATGGAAACCTGATAGAGTAGAATTTTACCAAAATATATACATATATAAAGGCTATCTGAACGAAATCACCAAATAATGGTGGGGGGACACAATGTCACTAAATAAAGCTTCCAACCCTAGCTGTCTTCTAGTTTCTGCCCCAATCTTAAAGCAGGAGTTACGTGTGTGCATAGGCTTGTTACATGTGTGCTGAGACTGACACTCTAGTCCTCATGATTGTGTACAAACATTATTAACCACAAAGTCATTTCTTCATCCCTGAAAAACTTTTGAGTCAATATCCAGCAATATATGTGGAAAAGTATGTGTCATAAATTATTAGTAGTCAAAAAGTAAGTTTCAGTAAACTTACAAGCAATTATCTACTAAATTTAAATTTTCATGGTAAAATTAAAAATGCTCACCTTGGAAAACAACTTCTGAAAATGAAAGATTATTATGAAGAAGTACACACACATGCATGATCACATGTTCACAAGTATGTACTAAATCTATCAGCAGGAAAATGGGCTACACAGACAACAGTAAGTACCTACTGAGTGGGTGACAGTGATTTCACTCAACGGGCTATTGGCAGCCATTTACAAGTACATTTGTAAATATTCAGATGGAGCAATATACAAGATACATTGTGTTGTTAAATGAATAAAACGGGTGCTGAATGGTCTAATTTTTGTAAAACATTTATAAGAAAACTTAAAGTTCCTTTTTACATTTGTTTACATGTGTCTGTGTACCCATACAAACATGAGGAAAATCATATGTATATCAGGTTTCAGGCTGAGACTCTACAGACAAAAATAAAATTGATTGCTACTTATATACGCAATTTGGAAAAACACTTTAATAAAGAAAAACCTAAATATACACATCTAATAAAAAACATAATTTTTATCTATGTATTGTTTATTTCAGCGATTTTAGTACAAGGAATAGATAGGAATAAACTCTTGATTTTTCTAATGATAACTTAGTTATCTGAATGTCATTGTTGGCAGTCCAACTTATTAAGTCACTAAGAAGTTACCTCTATTCTCTGTGAAATCGCCATATACATGAACATCTATGTAGGGTTCTCTGTTGTGCTATATTGCTCCATATTATTCTGAAGTGCTACCACACTGCTTTCAAATTTTGAAGATTTGTAAAACAGCCTATTGTACAAAACTTTTTTAAATTCTGTCATTCTTCTTAATTGGTTTTCATAGATATTAATACCATGTGAAAGTTTTATTTTTTAACATTTATTTATTTTCACTTCATTTTATGTGCATGAGTGTTTATATCTGTGCCATGTGTATTCAGTTTCCATGAAGTTCTGAGAGGGTGTCAGATACCTTGAAATTGGAGTTCTTCATGGTTGTGAGCTACATTGTGGGTGGTGGGAGTCAAACCCAGGTTGTCTGCAAGAGCAGCAATTATTCTAAACTGCTAAGCCATCTCTCTAGTCCCTCACTAGTCCATTTTGCCATATAAACATGAACATCATTTTCAGAAATAAAAAGTCACTAACTAGTTATATACTTACCTTACTATTTATAAAAAAATCACACTTTTATAACAATTATATCACTTCAAATCAAATATTTTTTTGCCCTTGAGAAATAATTTGTTCATTTTTCCTTCCTACATATTTTCCAAGAATGATTTATGAAACAATTAAGTAGCCTGAATCAACATTAGCTGAATGGAATGACTAAGATTCCTATTCTATAACTGATCTCAATACAGAAAACTGCAAGTATCAGGGCCTAGAGGTCAGATAGTTTCAGGTATCAGGTGTACTCTGTTGGAGGAGGCCACTTGTTTTGTTCCTGGCCACTTGGCCCCAAAATAATCAAACAGAAACTGTATTATTTAAATCACTGCTTGGCCCATTAACTCTAGCTTCTTATTAGCTAACTAACTCTTATATCTCAATTTAACCCATCTTCATTGATCACCATGTGGCTGTGGCTTATCGGCTAAAGTTCCCTCTGGCTCCGGCGGGCCTACATGGCTTCTCTCTGACTCTGCCTCCTTTCTCCCAGCATTCAGCTTAGTTTTTCTCCACCTACCTATATTCTGTCCTGCACAGGCCCAAAGCAGTCCTTTATTAGCCAGTTATATTCACAGCATACAGAGGGGAATCCCACATCAGTACTCTTAAGTCTTCACAATTAAAAACTTAATGCTCTTTGTTTAACCTCTTTGTTTTTGTTCTATTCTTTGTTTGTCCTATGCTACCAATGTTTAGATCTCTGTGAGATAAATTAACACGAAACAGGTTAATCACAGTCTGTATCAACTCTCTTAGAAATGCCTAGATAAACTATAGTATATAATTCAATCTATAGTTTACTGACTTACAATATTATATACAATAATCATTTTTATATATGCTGTGTTTTAGGTCATTCTTTTTTTCTATTTTGTTTAAAAAAACAAACTATCTTTTTTTCATTTTATATACCAATCTCAGTTCCCACTCCCTCCCCTCCTCCCATTTCCTCTATCTTTCCCCATCCACTCCTCAGAGAGGGTAAGGCGCATGACTTTGAAGAAGGCCAAGACTCTCCCTCCCTACTCTTTCTAGGCTGAGCAAGGTATCCCTCTAAAGAGAATGGGTTCCAAAAAGCCAGTAAAAGCAGTAGGGATGAATCCTGGTGCCACTGCCAATGACCCCACAGTCTGCCCCAGCAATACAACTGTCACCCACATTCCAAGGACCTAGTTTGGTTCTATGCTCATTCCCTCCCTGTCCAGCAGAGTTAGTGAGCTCCCATTAGCTCAGGCAAGCTGTTTCAGTGGATATCCCCATCTATGGTCTCGACCTGTTAGCTCATATTCTCATTCTTTCCACTCTTAGACTGGACTTAAGGAGCTCAACCCAGTGTTCCCCTGTGGATCTCTGAACCTGTCTCCATCAGTTGCTGGATGAAGGTTCTATGGTGACATTTAAGGTAGTCGTCAATGTGGTTACAGAGCAAGGTCAGTTCAAGCACCCTTGTCACTATTGCTTAGGGTCTTAGCTGGAGTCATCCTTGTGGACTCCTGGAAATCAAGATATCTCTTTCTAGCTGGTCGGTAGTGGCACAGATCTCTGTGAGTTCGAGACCAAACTTGTCTACAAAAGCTAGTTCCAGGACAGGTTTCAAAGCTACAGAGAAACCCTGTCTCGAAAAACCAAAAAAAAAAAAAAAATCTCTTTCTTTGCTCTTCTTTTCTGTCCTTCCCCCATTTGACTATTCTGTTCCATCAAGTTCTTCTCCCTCTTCCCCTTCTCCCTTCCTCCTCCCCTTGTACCCTCCCTTCTCCACCTACCCCCATACTCCCAATTTTCTCAGGAGATCTTGTCTATTTTCCCTTCCCAAGAGGATCTCCATATGTTTCTCTTAGGGTTCTCTTTGTTACTTTGCTTTTCTGGGGTCATGGAGTATATAGGTTCATTATCCTATGCTTTAGAGCCAGTATCCATTCATGAGTGAGTATATACCATGCTCATCTTTCTCGGTCTGGGTTAACTCACTCAGGTGTTTCTTTTCTAGTTCCATCCATTTGAATGCAAATTTCAAGATGTCATTGTTTTTTTACTGCTGAGTAGTACTTCCTTGTATAAATGTACCACATTTTCTTTATCCAGTCTTCAATTGAGGGGCATCAAGGTTGTTCCCAGTTTCTGGCTGTTACAAATAATGCTGCTATGAACATAGTTGAACAAATATTCTTGTAGTATGATTGAGCATCTTTTGGGTATATGCCCAAGAGTGGTATTTCTGGGTTCTCAGGTAGGTTACTTTCAAGATAAATGTCCATGAAATGATAATACCTTAAAATAATGAAATGTAATGCAGCAGAAAGTGGCATAGTGTGAGATCACAAGCTCTTAATTTATTTCTTTGCTTTTCCTCTTTTTGCTTTATATTACAACTCAATCTTTCAATCAAGAACAGTTTGAAATGTCTTATATATCTTAGGAAACATAATAGTTGGTAAAAATACCAAAATAAACACTAGTAGAGTATACACACAGACAAACCAGTGACAAAAACAGAGGTGAAACCCCCAGGTGTGCAAAAGGACTGCTGTGCCTCCAAAGTCTGGAGGGATGAACACTGACATTTCAGTGCAGGCTTTGGATGGGAATGCCTATGCTCAGAAGTATGAATAGGTGAGTGTTAGTTAATGGATGAAGGAAAAGAAAAAGTTACACCTAGGTGTTTCCATGTGACTATTCACACATAGAAGTGCTAGGCTAACAAAGATGTAGAGTTGAAATTGTTGTGTTCTATTACTTTTAATCCAGGTAATGATACATACAAATGAATAAACAGCCAATGTCCCCACTGTACTCAAAATTGCAAATGTTAAAAAATTACAGCCCTCAATATCCATTAATGAAACCCCACCTGCCAGGAAGATTCTAACCGGAAGTCCTAAAAATTATTGTATGAACCTAAAATCCCTTTAAATTTTAATTTCTTCTACTTGGTCTTTATGAAATCCTTAAAGTACTTAATGGTACCAAAAAAGTACAATATGTTACCTCTTTTTAAAGAATTCACCTAGTAACAATTAAATGGATATTGCCAATTGAGGACCAAGTTAGATTTCTATGGGGACTATTTCCTTCTAGATGAAACGGGCTAAAAATTTATGTGCTCTGAGGATGTACTAAAATATTTAATATGCAGAGCTTGCAGGAAAGTAAAAAGCTAAGACTTTAAAGGGGTCACAGGGATCAAGCAAAATGGTCCTTCTGGCAGAACAAATACTAAGTAGTCCAAATAGTATCCAGCATTAAGCAGTTTTGCTCTCTGTACCCATCCTCCTCAACAAGAACTCTGTATGCATTCTCCTCATCCTGTCCTGCTTCCCTCTCACATTCATGCCCATTCTGTCTACTTTGCTCGTTAGTACCACTCAGTGACTGATTCCAGCTTCCCAACCTCTCCTCACTGTTTTCTTTGAGCATTCTGTACATGTCAAACTCCTCATTATTTGAAGGAATTCTACCAATAGCAGGCTTCTTGCCATTATCCATCAGTAATGGCTTGTATCTGGTGACAGGCACTGTGTTTGATAACAGGGAAATGTCTAATAGATGGAACCTCCTCTCACACTCAGTGTAAACTGGGGAGATATCTCAGTGAGGAAAATGCATCTCTGGCAGGCATGAGACCCTGCGTGCTGATCCCAGAACTCATGAAAAGTTGGATTCAGTAACACACATCCATGAGCCCAGTACTCCCCACTGTAGTGGGATGGAAGATTATGGACCAACAGGGACTGAAAATCTAGGTTGTACTCTAAGCTCCATTTGTGTCCCATGTTATGAAAAGCCAGCACTCACATCTATGCAGGAGATGTGGGCATTTACACACAGAGACAGACACAAATGCACATAAGAGAGAGAGAGAGAAAACAAAATGATCAGCTTTAAAAACATGCATACAAGTAACATTACACAGACTTAGCAGATTGTGTTTACATAAGTGTGTACATGTGTACATGTATATGAATAAGAAAGAACTAGGAGGACTATATGGAACAGCTGGAAGGAAGAAAAGGGAAGGAGGATGTGTGTAACTCTATTGACCTCAAACAATAAACAAATAATTACAGTTTAAAAACAAAAGAAAAAGCTTGGTTCTCTGAGGGATAGATTAAAAATTACAAAACAAGGAACTAACTTTATTAACATTTTCAGAAACTCATCATTGGGACAGCAGGGCTGACAGCATTCATTTAGCCTTCTTTCCACTTTACTCCATGTAATGAACTTATTTCCTTTCTATATTCACAGAAAATAACCCAATTACACCATGTGCAATGGCCAATTGTGAATAGATGGTTGAAAGTATCTTTTCCATGAGGAAAAACAACAAATTATTTCTAATTTTCTATAAAATATGAGCTACTTCTAAGTTTTAAAAATGTCCTTTTAAATAGAAACACTAAAGACAGTGTCTATCTAAAAAGATGCAGTCTTTGAAATTATCCACATTTCTTTGATGACAATGAGATTAAGCCTTGTTACTAATGGGCTATGAGATTCATCTAGTCATTCATTCAACATGAAATGAGCGATTTGTATTTTTGGTAAATCAGCGAGCTTGCAAGTGAGGGTGCAGTAGAAATAAAGAATGACATGGTTTTATTTTAAATAGCATTTTACTCAGAGATGAGTTGTGCGGTTACTAATTACACAATCAATTATGTAAGGTAAATTTGGCCAGTGCCAGGAAGGAGAGCAGAGCTCTATGCACCCAGTTGATCGTCGCCTGTCCAGTTAACACCAATGAATATGTTAGAAGAAAGAGAACGCTAAAAGAGAAAAAGGCAGAGTTCTTACCCATTTGGTTTACCATTATGTCTGTATCACTTTGAACAGTGCATGGCATTTCCTAGATGTTAATTAAATATTTACTAAATGAAATAAGATGCTAGAATGAAAAAAACAGGGTGTTTTTACTAGGAACTACATCATTAAAACTGCATACTCTTGGAACAGCAGAACAAACTTACATAAGCTATGCTTCCCATAAACTCATAATGGGAGATTTTTATCTTTTTGGAACATATATTTGTGTCATCCTACCTTATATCAAGATTTTAATTAAGCTTGTCAATAATTTTCTGAGCCCACACAGAAGTAATACAGGAAGAAAAGAAAAAAAAAGAAAGAAAGACAAAGAAAGGAAGGAAGGAAGGAAGGAAAAAAAGAAAGAAATCAGACAATAAAACATGGTTTGATGCATCCCTGCTCTCAGAGTAAGTGAATCAGGAAGTCCTGAAGTTGAAGACTTATGGTGAAATAAATTGAAGGCCTTGTTTTAAATAAATCTGTCTTTAATACAGCATCACATCTGAAAATGGATTAATGTGAAACCCACAGAGGAACAACAAAAAATAAATAAATAAAAAAATCAAGGTCACTAGCCCTGGAGAAAAGGCAAGCACAGAAAGCAGGAAGATTTTTCTGAACATTGGTCTAGTTACATGCAGGCAAATTATTCTCTCTGTCTTGGGGTGTCTTATTAAAGCCATAGACCCTAAATCTTATGTAGATCTCCCAGTTGATTTTACAACCCTGGAAATCTGATAATGATTGAGAACATTTATCTTCAGAAAGTGCCATGTGGAGTAAACAAAGGGAATGTCCTTTTCTTATAAAACAGAAGAGTTATAAAGTCACTTTATTGTCCTTCTTTTCCAGATGTGTATAATTCCCTATATAATCCAAAAATTAACCCTATAGTCTAACTTCATGTATCATATTGTCTCCAGAGAACAAATTAAAAATAGCCTCTTCCTATTCCTTTGTTTTTCTTTCCCCTTTCTGACTGTCTTAAAACCATTTTTAAAAAGGTAAAGTAGTTTTATAGTTCTTTCAGTCAAAGAGAAAATAACCTTGAAGTCAAACAAAGACTGTCTATCATCTACAGTAGAGATGAAGGAGATCTGATTAAAATCAGAATTCCCACACTACATCTTTACTTGCCACACTGAAATCAGGAACTATTGATTCCTTTAATTAAAAAGATCTGATATGGAAATACTACACTGAGATGAATCCCATATGAGCAACTCTGTGAAGATTTCTATTTTTTTGCCTCATACCTCAGAGAAAGACTTGTTTAAACCACCTAATTAAATGTTTCAGGGCCATGATTCATGCTTATCCACCAAAATACCACAACGGGGAAGAGAATACAAAACAGAAGAAAGAGATGGGAGGAAAGGAGTGGAAACTTGTGTGGAAGAAGACTCTTACAGCCCCCCAAACAAACCAAGCAGATAAAGAGCCAAATACGAAAAGAACTAACTGGATAATTAATGGAAAGTGAAACTATTAAAATAGAACTGTCTGAAGCAGTGATCCTTCAGTTCTCACAACGGGTCATGTCAAAATTCTACTACATAGAGTGAGAATAGGTAAAAGAAATTTGTTAAATTTTACCCTCTAAAGATGATCAAGAAGCCATTCGAGAGTCCTAAGAATATCAACTAATTCTATGCCTCACTACTAACTCTCATTCTAAAGGTAGTTAAAGGTAGTCTCCAACCAGGAAATAAGAGAATGTATAGTTTATGTATTTTCTCTTTTTTGCCAGTAAGTGGTAATGAATTATGAAAGAAATATCAGCCTTGTGTAAATAAGCATGCTAACACCAATTGATAACTTTAATCAATTGACTAATAGGCCACAATGTACAGCTCTCTCCTGCACAGTTTATGTTCTTTATACTAATAAGCAGTAATGACTAATTGCAAAGAAAACACCAGCACTTTGGAAATGGCATGCTGACCCCGAAGCTTTTTATAACTGCTTTCCTTTCTCATCATTAGGAATCACAACATATATGAAATCAAAGTAAGAGGAAATGCAATGGGATCCAAAGAGACAAGAGGGCAAGGAAAGAAAGGAAGGGGGTAATGAATGTCATTTCACAAGTGAGCCAGATTATTCTCATCGCAATTTATTTCAATTTTATATTTTGCAGGCATATTAGAGGCAGTTCAAAACGATCTAAACATCTTTAAAATAAATGCTGGTAAACTGAATCATATGAAATAAAGAAAAAAACTGAAAATACGTGTCCATGTGCAACAAAGTTATAACAAGGCCTCTCAAAATATGTAGGCAAGAATCATACATAGGTCATTAGCAAGTAAGAAAACAGAAATAACACCAGTGTTAAAATAATACGTATTTGCCACTAACCTTAGAAATGTATATTAAACCAATACAAATACCGCTTTCAGCTGACTGACTGAAATGTAGTAAGAGGATAGCAAGCACTCAAAGTTATTTACGTCCTGAAAACATGGGCTTTCACAATGTTTACTGAATTTTGAGTCAGTAAACCCTTCAAGGAAAAGTGCTAACTACATGTAACAAATATATGAGCAGTGTGGCTGTGGGCAAAAATAATAGTTAGCATTTGTATGTCAACATGATATAATGGTACTCTACCCATTGAAGAACACTTACTTTGTTTTTTTTTATATTCTTTTATTTTTTCTCATTCAAAAAAATTTACATTTTCTCCCCTTCCCCCAGTCCCCTCCCGCTCCCCCTCACCTCTCCTTCCTCCCCCTGCTTCCTTAAAAGAGGGCATGTTACCCTGCCCTGTGGGAAGTCCAAGGCCCTTCCCCCTTCATCCTGGCCTAGGAAGGTATGCATCCAAATAGACTAGGTTCCCAAAAAAATAATACATGCAGAAGAGATAGGTCCTAGTGTCATTGTTGATGGCTTCTCAGTCTGCCTCCATTGGCAGCCACATTCAGAGAGTCTGGTTTGATCATATGCTCGTTCAGTCCCAGTCCAGCTGGATTTGGTGAGCTCCCATTAGTTCAGGCACACTGTCTCAGTGGGTAGTCCAGCCCCTCAAGGTCCTAACTTCCTTCCTCATCTTCTCCCACCTTCTGCTCTTCGACTGGACCTTGGGAGCTCAGTCCATTGCTCTGTTGTAAATGTGGGTCTCTGTCTCTATCTCCATCCATCGGACACTTACTTTGAATGTAACCTCAGGACTGAATGTTACCTAAGTAAGTCAGTCAGTGTCTAGTGAGTACTAAGGGAAAGGGATTGTTTTATACTAGTGTGGACTTGGAGCATTACAGATTTGCGTTATATTAAATTTATAAAATATTCTCTTGAAGAATGGAAAAATAGCCTGTTCACCTGTCTCAAAATGTAAGAAAAATACCCACATTTAGAAAGCTAATAGCAACACTGTCAAACGCAGTTCATAATACATATTTAGAATAATATATAGCATATATTATGAAATAACTGTTATGTAAGTAAATTATAATTTTATGCTAACTAAAAAACAGGAAATCCTGCAGTTTACTGTTAATGGAAAAATAACAAAGTAAATGAGGGGATGGCTAAATTTTGACAATGCAATTACATAGTAGTTATGGTTCAACAGATTGGCGGTGATATTTTAAACATAAAAGTAGCAATCTACAAGGCTAGAATTATCAACAGGGATTTCTAAAATTATAATAATATTAAGCTACCCTTAATATCTACACAGTACTGAGGATATTTGGTTATTTGAAGCATTTGCTCTGGGAAGACAATCCTGTCATCTACCACACTGTCATGGGAAACTTGAATTTTTAAGAAAGCACATTCAAATTGCAGATCACACTAAAATAATTCTTTCTCCATGGGGAAGTAAAAATTTTAGAAACAGAAAACATTGCCTTGTCTTTGTAAGATTTGCCCCCCTCAAGGGGAATCTCAACTTGTCATCAGTTCCCCCAAATACAGCAAAGACAAAATACAGCCATGAAGATGAGAGACTTGACCCACGTGGAACACCATCAGCATACCTGTATGTCTTCAGAAATACAGATTATCTGAGGTTTAGTGACAGGAGACTGTAAAAGCTACCGACGTTTCAGGGACCTAAACCAAAGACACAGATTTTAAGGAATAAATTAAAAGATAACTGCACAAATTCCAAGAAAATTATCAAGTAACTGAGTTGTGGCAAGAGATTTCTCATTGTGAATTGATAACAATGATACTCAAATTTTCTCATTGAGGCATATTAAACATGAATAACTTTTAATTTATTTAGATTTTCTATGTGTATAAATATATGTAATTTAAGCAGTCAAAAATTTACAGATGAGATTTTGAAAACAGTACTGTTATTTCCTTATGTCTCTCTCCAGAGAATTAATTTTCAGCTAGAGTTTTTTATCTTATTATACCTCCGTCATTGGTCATACAGATAGTTTCAATTTTTATTTCCTTTTTCAGGTACTATGAAGTAAATGTCTTTCCCACTGTACATGCACGAACGCGCGCGCACACACACTCACATTTCCTAAAACCAAATTTCTAGATTTGATTAAGATGGATACTCTATCATTTTTACTATAATACATATATGACAACCAAACTATGTATGTTCTCTGCAGGGTTATTTTTCTTTCCAGAAGAACACTTTTAATTCTCTGTAGACCCAGGCTGGCCTTGAACTCACATATATACGCCTGACTCTGCCTACTAAGTGCTGGAATTAAAGGTGTGGGCCACAACCACTCTTTTAATTTCTATAGCACTTTCTTCATTCACTTAATAGTCTGTGTACTTAACATCCACTTATACTTACATATCTTCACAAATATGTAACTTCGCAAAATACAGAAAAAAAAGATAATCATTGCAATAATTTTAGTTTTAGTTTTTCTTTTCAAAGCAGAGTCTCTCTGTGTAGTCCAGGAACTCTCTCTGTAGACCAAACTGGCCTTGAACTCAGAGATACACCTGCCCTTGTCTTCTGGGTGCTGGGATTAAAGTCATGAGCCACCGTACCTGACAATAATTTTGTTTTTAAAAGATGCTTCTTTCAGAACTCTACACTGTCTTGGCTGGTTTCAGTCTGATTTTCCTGGGAACTTCTCATTCTGATACCATTGGCATTCCCTTTGTTATCTTCAGCGCTGAAGTCTATATATTCCCAGGAATGGAAATAGAAACTCTAAACTAGATACTTTCCCATGGTTATGTGTAAAGCAAGTTCTATTACTTTCTGATTACAGTTGACTGTCGTGACACCCAATACTGTTCCAAGCACTGCAATTCTGGACCTTCTTGATTATACTGTTCAGAAGTCATGTCACTGAGAGCTCCCATCATAAAGGATTTGTTTGTTTCAAATTCTGTATATCATACATTTGGGGGGAGACCTTAAATATTAGAGCTGATATTCATCTCTACATATTTGTCTTCAGTTATTTATTTCACTGAATGTTATCTGTACTCTGTTTACCCATATCTTTGCTCTTATACTCATATTCTGATTTTGGATATCTTGCATTAGTACTTCAGACTCTACTTTGTTTCTTGCTTTATAATTTTTCATTCTTTATTTTTTAAAAAACAATTCATATCTTAGCACTACATATGTATAATTCCCACCCTCCTTCTTTCCCTTAGTTTTTGATCATCTTGTCCTGCTACCAATTCTTGAGATTTTTGTCTAAAGGGTATTGCTCTCTTTTGCATATATATGTTCTTTATGATATGACTTGCTATTATTTTGCAAATATAAAATTTTTTCTTTCTGAAAAGTACCAATATATTTTTAGTATTTTCTTTTCTCTTAGAAGTCCCCATTCACACTTGATTGTAAGGTACTACAACATATAATCATGTATCACATAAATCATGCTTTGGTCAATGAATCACGTATAAGACAGTGGTTCCCTAAGATTGTACATAAACTGGAGAACTACCACGTTATGAAACTGTAATAATCATGTCATCATAGTGTATGTATCACTCATGTGTTCATAATCATGAGGCATGTACAAGTAAAAGTATAATACATACAATACATACCTCTGTGTTGTATATAGTATTGACAATCACAGAAAACAACCATGTGACTTACTGGTTTACATACTTTCTACTCTATACGTTTTACCAATAATTTGCATGTTCTCATTGCAAATATGAGAATTTATCAGAAAATGTTGTGATACAATACCAGCATCAGTCTCAGGCAGCTTGTGTTTTCACATCTTTTAATTGTATCAAAAGGCATAAATATGTAAATGGCCCATTTGTGACTAATTTTTCAACTGACACTTATGCCCTGTTCTTCACCCAGTTGTGCATTTTTGCATTAAGAAGCCAATGTTCAGAGGATATTGAAGAAGAAGGGTCAGAAAAATCCTAAGAGCCAGAGGTTGTGGATGATTGGAGTGAAACAGTGTCTTTGGAATTGGCAGGACCACTGTACTGACAAACTTCAGCAGGACGCACAGATCTGCATAAGAACAACCCACCCAAAGTCTCAGCCTGAGTGGGAGAGAGCTGGGAGCCTGCATCTCTAACTGAGGAGGTATTGACAACTGATAGCATTGAGGCAGAGAGAGTCAGGTTTTGTGTTTGTTGTTTGTTTGTTTTAATGGTGTGGGTCAACCACAGTCCAATGGGTTATTTCATACTCATGTGTATATGGCCAGGACAAATTAGAATACATGGATTATTGTTCTTTTTTAAAAGGACATGAAATTAGGAAATAATGAGGAAATCAGAAGTAGATATGAAAAGAGTTAGGGAAAGGGGTGTATATAAATATATCAAATTTTATTGTATAAGATTCTCAAAGAATTAACAAAAATACTAATTTTAAAAGGGTCACATGGAGTGATTAGTCTTTACTACCTAGGTTTGTGTAAGTATGTTTTATATTTATACAGTGACATGATGATTCATTTCTGAGAATGTACTTACAGGGTTCAATAATGCCGTACAGGAGTGGGCATCCACATATACTGCACAGCTGATGTATCTACAGTAAGGTCCTAAATTACTCATTGATGGTCACATGACTTTAAGGAAGTTGCCTTGGGTCAGTGTTTCAGGTCCCTTATATCTAATAATTACCAACAATAGCTGTTCCTCACACAAAGTGACTAATATTGTAAAATACCTGAAAAATACTTCCTACAAAGCTAAGCCCAACAATATGTTATGATAAAATGGAACCTTATCATTTGTTCTTCTATTTGTGAATTTTAGAGTCTTCCAATAGGTCATGAAATATCTAGAGATATTAGACTTTTATTTTTGCTGTGTGAAATATCCACCTACCAAACAAGCTCTCTTATTCCATATGGAAAGCATGAGCTAAGTTAAAGTGAATCCAGTTATCTAACTTCCTTACACATGGATTATTTCTCAGCTTTCCCTCTCAATGGCTTGAGATCCATATCTTCCTCTGTGTCTAATTTGTGAGTACTTGACCACACATTTCGGATTCCAATATTCTGGAAAGAATTGATTTCACAATTTTCTATAAATCCCTTTGCAATTTATATTGAGATTTTATAGGGACTTAAGGTAAGTTTCATGTTCCACATAGTATTTCTATCCAAAAGGTGAAATAACTATTTAAAACAATGAACAACAGTTATTAAGTGAACACAATTTGCCTAATTATAACAAGGTATTTGTCTCTGAAAATTCACCTATTTTAATAAGCACTGATATTTTGGGAATAAAGCTTCTGAATAATTGTACCAATTTAAATTTTTTTCCGTAAAGAACAGAAACAAAACCTAAGGTTTGGATCTATTTCCCAAAGCTCACTTTCCCATGTAAGCAGTAATTGGCCATATGCAGAGAGATTCCCATCAGGACCAGGTCCAGAGTCAGCCACTGGACATTTGCAGCTTCATGTTCATTGTGAATGTGTGGACATGCCCAAGGCTGTGTAGTTTTGAGATGCTCAGATCAAAGTTTACTTTTGCCATATTCTATGAAAATTGACCCTAAAAGATAACTGTCTTGTGAAGAGGCTTTCAGTGTTTCAGATGAAGCCCAGGGAGAGATCACTTTTGAAAGCATCAAAGAGAGCATGCCAACGATGGTGGGCATGTTGGAAATAGTAGGGGCACAGTATCCACTCTTAGTGTCTGATGACAGGAAGCTTATTTTTGGGATTGAAGTTTCCATAATCAATATTGTATTGTTACACAAAATGTGCCTCGTAACTACACCTGTTGTAGGGAGAGTCTTCTCTTTTTGCTCTAAATGAAAGGTTTTAAATTCAGATAGATACTTTTCTTAAGGCTTGTTTTTACTCATGTGGGGTAGGTCTCCGTAAGTGTATGTGGGTACCCTCAGAGGCCAGGAAAAGGTGCTGGATCCTCTGGAACTAGAGTTACAGGCATTTGTGAGCCACCCAACTTGGAAGCTGGGGACCAAACTCAGGTTTTCTGAAAGAATATTGAGTATTAGTATCCAAAGAGCCATGTCTTCAGCTACCAAGAGTAATCTATTTTTATAAAATGTGGTTTAATCAACTTACTTAATATTACTAACTTTAGCTTTTCATTTATTTAATTATTAACTTAATAAAATTTTAAATATATATGTGTATACACACACACACACACACACACATATATATATATATATATATATATATATATATAGAGAGAGAGAGAGAGAGAGAGAGATGTTTCTTCAAATAACAAGGAATGCAAAGCCACATTGATACATCATTATATCTTTGGTGTCTTGGAGGCAACATGATCTCTATTGCACAATACTGGCTCATGAAAATCTAAAGCCACTCCAATCATGTGAAATCAAATATAGTAAACATTTTAGAAAATAATACTGCTAAGAAAAGTAGCTCTAAAAAGTCAATTGAGCTAAACATATTTTTTTGACTGCCTCCATCACCAGTGACAATGTGGGGCCCATCTATCTTCCAACAGGAGTTACAATAAAGGAGAGGGGTTTGTGATCTGAGCCCATAGAAACAACATTTAAGTAAAGCATGCTTCAACAGCATATGGCCTTCCTATCCCTGAGCCAATCAGTAGCTTGTATAGTACAGTTCTTCTGCAACCATGGCTCTCAAACTTGTCACAACCGCTTTGTGGGCCAAATATCAGATATCCTGCATATCAAATATTAACATTACGATTCATAGCATTAGCAAAATCACAATTATGAAGTAGAAACAAAATAATTTTATGGTTGTGAGTCACCACAACATAAGGAACTGTATTAAAAGATCACAGCATTAGTAGGTTGAGAATCACTCCTCTATACCTTTCTTATAATAAAACAGAATATTAAAACTTATTTATTTAAAGATTAGTTGTATATTATATGTGTGGTGGAATAATCATTCTGTATAGTGTAAATATGCATTGCTCCAATTGTTAATAAAAAGCTAATGATTGGCCAATACCTGGGCAGGAAGAGATTAGGCAGGAGAGCCAGACTAGGAGGATGGTGGGAAGAAGGGCCGAGTCAGGAGTTGCAAGCAGAGGAAAGAGAAGCAAATGGGCATGCCATACTGAGAAAAGGTATCTTATCACATGGCAAAACATAGATAAGAAATAAGGGTTAGCTAGTAACAAGACTAAGCTATTGGCTAGGCATTTATAATTAATATTAAGCCTTTGTATTGATTATTTGGGAACTGGCTGGTGGGACAGGAAAACTTTGCCTATATATATGTATGTATATCTGCTTGTCTGTGTGACAGGTGCATGCAGTGTCCACAGAACCCAGAGAAGGGCTAAAGATCCCTTTGAGCTGAAATTGTGGGCAGTTGTGAGCCTATATAAGTAAACCTATATAAAAGTTCTACGAACCTAACCTGGATCCTCTGAAAAAAACAATAAGTGATCTTAACTATTAACCAACCTCTCCAGCTCATATTATACTAATTTTAAAAACTTATATTAAGTTCTTACATGTAAATAATCTCAGGAGTTTATTATGAATTCAAATTTGAGAGAAGTATGCTGAAAATTACTATGCAAAAAAACATTTGTTTACTAAAATTTATTTTATTGGAACACATTAAAATTAGGTTCTGATTGGTCTTGTATAAATGAAACAAAGTATATTCATAAATGTTAGCTTGTGTGCTATATTTGCATTTCATACTTGTTGAGTAAAGAAGATCACTGAGTCTCTGAAATTTTACTGTTTTCAACAAGTTTATTTCCCTTTAACCAAGAAAATTTACAATTTTGATTGTACCTTAAGCCTTGACTTGGAGAACAGCAGAGAATCTTAATTATGTTATCATTAGGCAAAAACAAATTTAAATTATCTTAGATAGTCAACAATATCCACTTAAAAGTAGATATCAGAAACTGGAGTCTCTGATTCCTCACTATTTTCATAGTTTGAGTCACATGCAAGTTGTAGGACAGCAGCGTGCTACTCTCTTCCAGCTGAGCAATGAGGATGCATCACCCATGGTTTATTCAAACACGCATTCCTGATGAGGACAGAGACTGTGCCGGATGTAAATGGAAAGCAGACTGCAAAGTTCTGTAATGGAGATTACCTCACAGCAATGAAAAATGCAGAACGCCATGCTTTGGGCTCTTTGGCCCATTCTGCCCAATTGAAAAGGCTCAATTATTTAATTTATACCTTTGATGAGTTTTTATAACATGAAATGAATTTTGTGATTAATGAGGATTTTATGTAGACTGTACATTAAAAAACTCATCTACAAAATGCGAATAGTTTTATTTTCTGGGTAGTGAAGGTGAAAATGAAATGCAAAATGATGTTGATTGACTTAAATTTAATATATAAAGGTAGCAGTAGTTAATAGAGTATTGATTAAAGATATAAAGGGGATGGTGAAAAATTTATCAAATCTCCTTTTTCCATGCCTCAAGGCATTTGGTTAATAAACATCTTCTCTTATAATTGATTTGTATCTTCCTATTACTCAGTTTATGCCTTGTTTCTTTCCCTGTGAACATATCAGAATTACATGATTCCACTACCAGCACCATACACTCATGCAAAATGTTTTTGTAAAAGCTCACAGTGTATTTTAATATTTTAAATGTGACTGATCTTATAATAGGAGCAGGAGCTCACAGACTGGGGATAAAAGTAATTAAAACATTTAAACCTGAATTACTTGACTAACCCAGGAAGGAAGTTGCAATAAATAAATGCAGAAATCTATCATAATTTGTATTTATTAATATATAATCTTAATTTCATAACAATTATAAAACATAATTTCAACAATTGAATATGCAAAACACAATTAGTTTCTAAAAGACATATGTGCATGAGACTTCTTTTATGATATATCAAATTCTGGAAACAATTTTTAAACATTAGAAAAATGTATAGTTTGCTAATTGAGTTTGTTTTTCTTCAGTTTTACTAGGGGTTATAATTTTTATATACAGATAATTTATGCAAAAAACCTTTAGCATCAATTCAATCAAATCATTGTAAAAACTCATACAGTCTCTCCTATTGGTATGTAAAACATTTATGAATCCTAATACATGTTAGCATCTGCTCAATTGCATGAATCCTGATATATGTAACAACTACCTGATATGTATCAATCCTGATATGTGTAACAATGTCTTATGTAACAAATGCCTAATTTGTTTTCCTTTAGGATATGAGACAGAAGTGATGGCTTTGTCTTTAGTGATTACATATTTGTCATTATGAGCATACTTCACAGATTACATGATTTCTGTACCTAAGAATTTTGGGGAGTAAAGGGAACACTGAGAAGTTTATCCTACATTTAGCAAACACGCTAACCACTTTTTTGTAAACCTTAGCCTATAGAAGGTTTTTCCTCATGTTTATCAATTTTAGCCTTAGCAAAACAAACAAACACTCAGCAACTCTGAAGGAAGCAGCATTCTACCTCACTCCATAGCTTATGTGACCAAAATTATGGACTTTGAGCAGCATATAGTGAATGGCACACAGAATCACAGAGCTTGCATTGGGTCAGTGTGCCAAGTCACACCTGGTTAAACCACTCAACGTGCCGCAGCATTAAAACCATTCAGCAGCTCAACAAAATATTTACCCAATCATTCTTTGCCCTATCTCAGTTTCACCAACATTATCCAATAGATAAAAGTATGAGTCTGTCCTATTGTTTGATGAGCAACCAGTAAAGATGAACAAGTGTGATTTTCTTGTTCACAAAAGTCCTTAACAGTTAAGAGTGCCTCCTCTTCTTCAGATGGTAGAGCAGGAGGAAAACTTACTTGCTAGCTTTTAATATCTTAAAAATAAATATAAAATTGTATTTTGCTCTAAAATTTTTCTTCATGGTAAGAAAAACTTTACAGCGCAGAGTGCCTTAACAGACAAATATAGTCATTTCATAGTCAAAGGTAGTGATTCTTGCCAACATTCCCCAACATAGTAGAAATAGATAGCATTGCATGGGGAATTTTGTAGCTTCCTGGAAAAGCTACTGAATATGTTTAGAGACCACTATTAATCACTAGCTCCACTCAAATCAATACTGATGCTCATGAAACTTAGTCTGAAATAGGCCTGAACTTAGTTTGAATTAGGTGATACTGTTACATCAGGCCACTCAAGACAGTATTATTTTTTTCTGGATCTCATTGTTAAATTGTGTTTCTTTGTCAGTACATGCATCCTTGCTCTTAGTTTGAACAATTTAGTCACCATGTTTGTGCGTGGGGGGAGTAATCAGGGAGGAAGGGAATGGAAAGAGAGGTGGGAGAAGAGAGTACTATGATTCACAGTGTTCGTCTGATGTGTTTTATTAAAATTCCATCTCTCTAGTTTCCTAAGTACAACTTCTTCTCTATGACTTCTAAAAATCATGAGCACATTGATGTTCTTTTTGCTTATTTAATCTAAAAGTTGCTGAATACAATGAACATTAACACAGTTTTTGCCAACCTTCTTTTCTCTTGACAGTCACCAGACGCTAACCCAGGGCTAGTCACAACATGATGAAGTCAGGCAGCACTAGGTCTAAAACAAAGAGACCCAGTGTTTTCTTCTGCCTGGCACATATTGACATAGGGAATATCAAGAGTAAAATATGATATGAGTACCACAATAATTCACATTTACAATTTACAAGGTAACTACCTTTTAATAGGGCATGCTATATGAAATCTCCATTTAAATCAGGAAACGTTTATAGAGTAAGGACCTAATAGATGAGGTTTTGTCAATTCTAGGTCCTTGGCAGAGAGAGTCCCTTGAACTGTTTACATAGGCAGGAAAAGAGCTATGTTCCATGAAAACACCTTCCTAAGCTCCTGGATGTATTTATCTTTGCTATTTCAAGAGTATAAAGGAACACATAGGGAAAAATCTTGAAGTTGGCCTAAAGAAAACAAAATGGAAGTTGGAAGCTGAAGACAACTACTGGAAACAATTCCCAGCATATTCCTATCTTATCTAGAGGCTAGAAACAGTTTCCCTGCTCTAAACAACAAAATATAAAGTCATTAGAAATGAAACAACAACAACAAAAAAAACTATAAATACCAAATGCAGTGGCTAATTTGGGCATATGTAGAACATGGTTTTATTCTGCAGTGCTGTCTGGGAGTGAGGCTTTTGTGAAACAAAAGAATGAACATAGTTTTCTTTATAACAGATTAAAGTATGGTTATGAAACAAAACAAAAGAGTTTGTTGGTTTTCTATTATGTCTATCTTTAAAACACATCTAAAAGATATAAGTTGTAATGAGTCTTTCTCTGTCTCACCAGCCAGCTCCCAAATAATGACATGGAGACTTATTATTAATTATGAAAGCTCAGCCTTGGCTTAGGCTTGTTCCACATCTCTTATAACTTAACTCATTTATTTTAATTTACGTTCTGTCATATGGTTTGTTACCTGATGTCTCCATACTGTTCATGCTGCTTTCTCCTTTTCTAGCTGGTGACTCTGCCTTCCTGGAATTCCCACCTATAGCTCCTGCTATTCAGCTTTTTATTACATGAATCACAGCATCACATTTTCACACAATGAAAAATATCCCATAACAGGAAGTTTTCACATCACACTCAAGAGTACCTAAACTTCTCAGCTGCATAAGCATTTAATGTCCACTCTGTCTTTAAAGGCATGCACACAGGCATATAAATGCAAGAAAAGGAGAATGGGAAAGAGGTGGAAGAAGAAGAGGAGGAAACAGATGAGGCTGCAGAGACAACTGAGTTGAGTACTTCTGCAGTCATGACAAGAACCTAAGTTCTTTTAAAAGCCAAGCACAAAGGAAGTACTTGTAACCCTAGTGATGATAAGTAGAGGCAGATGGATCCTGGGTACTCTTGACCAGCCAATCTAATCAAAATAATAAGCTTCAGATTCTGTAAAAGAAAAGTAAAGATGAAAAGCAAGAAAGACATTCTGGCATCAGTCTTTGACTACACACAATTGCATACATATACACCCACCCCATGTACACAGATAAATAAATATTTGAAAAGAAAATAGAGAGAGGAGACTGCTGGAACATCTGTGGCTACTTCACCTGCACAAGCAGATGAGTTAGGGAAGGTCTGCATGAGTCTCCACACTGAACTCACCTTCTCATGATGTCTCCTGGCAATGGTCATAGGCATCATGTTTTGAACGTTCCTCCAGGTACAATGCAGAACAACAGATGACTTTGGGCTTAATTCCATTAAACTGTGATATTCAAAACTGTTAGTAAAGGTTCTTAAATGCAACAGAATAGTAATGTGAGAATGCTAATGTAAAATCAGGAAAAGGGTCTCCAGGAGAAACAGTGAAGTCCCACCTGGCACAGACATGGCTTCCCGCCATCAGTTTGGGGATTGACTTAGGAGGGGCTAGATTCAGAGACATTATACACCTCAACTGTGGTTTTCCAAAATCAAGGTTCAGTCTTACAAACCATCCAGAAATAAGAATAAAACACCTGCTAGAATCCAAATATAAATAGAGTATCTAGGGTTTAAAAAAAGATATCACTGCTGGAGCGAAAATTAGAGTTAGCTACTTACGTCAGGTTGCAACACAATCAAAGAGGACGCCACACCTCTGCGGAATCTTAGGAAGCTGATGCATAGCAACGCATAGACAATCACCAGGTGAAGGCCTAATTCAGCTAAGTGCTCAGGTGCTCATGCTTCTGGAAGCCATCCTTTGTTCTTCTTCATCAGTTTGTGTTTCCCCTGGAAATGGCTTCTTCCTTCCTGTCCTTAAAACTATCGATCTGTAACTTTACCTGATTCAGTTTCCTTCTACAAATGACAAAAGGAAGACGATATTCTTCTAAATTGCTGATAAATTTGTTTACAAAAAGATTCAGGTCTCAGCAATCACAAGGACCTCACATATTTTCAAAGTTCTTCTTTAACTAGACTGGGATATTTAGGGAGAAGACAAGGAGTAGGGGGAGAGCAATGGGCATGGTTTATTTGCATTTTAATAGAGTAAGAATCCCATTTTGTAAACTGCTGAGTTTCATTTTAAATCAAGTTATGTCTGAGTACACACATTTCAGCATTTTTAAACACCCGTATTTCCCATTCAACCACTACATACATTTAATTTCCTCAAATGAAATTCTATTCCTATAACACTATGGGGGTAAAGAGCATGATACGCTGGGAAATCCACAGACAAATGCAATGGTGCTCATGCAGAATGTTCCATCACAGGTCCCAGAAGAGCAGCAGGTCTGACAAAACAGATTCTAGCTTTGCTAAAGAGAGAGACTCCATGATGCCAGCTCCACACAGTCATTCATACTGTTATGCAATATGTTAACATACTGCAAAGGGGAAACTTTGCTTGCATGTTTTCAGATGAACCGAATTTATTTTAAAGTATTATAATTTGTCCTGTAACCTTGCCAAGCATATTAGACTTTCTGAAGAAGATCTGGAACTAGGGAAGATTGCTAGGTGGCGGGAAAAACACTTTCTGTGCCAGCATGAAGACTTGAGTTTGAATCTTCAGCATCTATGTAAAAACCTGACTTTCTATACGTCCCGGTATTAAGAGGTGGAGGCAGGTATAGCCCAAGAGCTTGCTAGCCCATCACTTTAGCCCAAATGGCAAACTTCTAGTTCAGTGAGCAACATCATGATAGTAATTTATCTCAAGGCAGTAAGGCAGAGAGTTATTGAGGAAGATACAACCCACTGCCTGCTCTCTCGTCTTGTGTGTGCTGGCACAAGCACCCACACCAAAAAACTCACATTCATGCAACACACCCACATATGCCATGGTGAGGGGTGGAGATAATGTGTCCCCTTGATTATAAATGTTTAGAATACGTAATAGGAAATAATCACCACATCAGATATTTTACACTGTTGAAAAATTTTTTTCCATCCAGAACTGTTAAAATGCTGTTTATTTAATAAAGTTTGTATTTTCTAAGTTAGTGTCACATATTTCTCTGTTGGGGAAACTACCTTTCACTCCAGTTAATTAGAAATAAGTGCATCACATGAGGAGATTATTCTGCCTGTCAATAGAAGAGATCAGACATTGTTTGGACTCCTGCCACTCTGAAACTCATAAATCTTGAAAATAACATTGTCAATTCTTAATTATCTACAAATTAATTTCTCTTCTCCTCCTTACCTCCTGTTTCAGAAAAATTATCTCTAGCCTTTCCCATGTTTAACGTTTCTATGTCATCCCAGTCTGCCTTGTCAAAGAGTTCTCTTTTGGAAATCTGCCCGCCCGGGAGGATGATGGCTTTTTGTACCACACAGATCTGAATTTAGGTCTTGACAGCTTCTGGCTTTCCAATTTCCAGTGCTGTGGTCTTAGGTAAATTACTCATTCAGTTTGCATCAATAGATAATAGTTTGCAAAATTCCTTTTTCTATAGTATAAAATTTTAGCCTCTTATTAATTCTCCCAGATGACTCCAGCTTAGCAAATTGCATCTGGATAAGGAGGGACTATAAATATTTAATGATGAAGACACAGGTCCAGACTTCCATTAATGACGATTCTTGTATCTAGCATCTTTCATGCAAGGCTCCTGGAATCTATGGTGTTGTTCCAAGAGCCATCAACTCCTATGGAGCAGGACACTCCTTTATTAGGTTATTGGCATCTTATTAATGGGAATAACATCTCTTAACATCTGAACTATCTTATGATCTGCAGGATGAACTTCTAACAACAACAACAACAAAATGCATTGTGTTTACCAGCTAGTCCTTGTCCTTTGAAACGTTTTCAGTTTCTAGTGTTGAACGTGGTCCTTCATGCTTTTGTAAGTCTGAATGTCTGATTATGTCTTAGAAGGAGTCCAGGGGAGTAGGGTGGTTATATGACACATCAGAAACTTAATCTAATTATAAATCAGTGCACATAGATAATTCATATGCAACTATGTTTTCTGTACAGATATGGAAATAGGAAGTATGCTGCATTAGTATTTAGTATACTTGATAGCTAAAAATACATATGCTTAGGGTGCTGTTCTTCCTCTGCTATGTTTTATCTGAAGGAGCTGGTGTCCTAAATAGCTATTCAAAGCTCTCTTCCAGCTATTTCTAACAAGAGGTTACTCAGTTTACCTTAGTTTGTTCCCATTAATTTCCTTCACTGAATAAATTCTAGTTGAGATCTATGCCAAATCAAGTGGAAAAATTTTTATCCCTGAATAAATTATAGAAACAGTGGACTGACCTGCAATACTCACACCATCACTTTATTACAATACTTCTTACAGTTATCCACTAAGAAATGGAATGAGAGGAGACACTTTTGCTTGAGCAATGCCACTGTCCTCCCTCTTTATAAGCCCTTTGGTAGTTTGAATATAATTGGCCCCTATAATCACAGAGGGAGTGGCACTAATAGGAAATGTGGCTTTGTAGGACTGGGTATGGCCTTGTTGAAGGAAGTGTGTCACTGTGGGGGTGGGCCTTAATGTTTCCTATGCTAAGGATACTGTTCAGTATCTCAGCTCATTTCCTGTTGCCTGCAAAATGTAGCACTCTCAACTCCAGCACCAAGTCTATCTGCATGTTGTAATGCTTCCTACCATGATGATAATGGCCTGGACCTCTGAAACTGTAAGTGAGCCACCCCAATTACATGTTTTACTGTATAAAAGTTGCTATGGTCATGGTATATCTTTATGGCAACAAAAATCCTAAATAAGACTACTACTACCTTTTGAGACATGTGACATTGTAAGAAATACATTGTCTGTGGGGACTTGCATTAAAAATATTCCCCCATGTGCTCACATACTTGAGTACTTGGACTTCAGTCAGCACAGCTGTGTAGCATGAATAATGAGATCCCAAAGACAGATATCAGAGTTCAAACTGGAAGATCAGAGAAGCAAGACAACCAACCTCTAGAGAGCTCTTACCTCTATGAAATCTTCATAGTGGAAAGAAAGCAAGTTCCTGACTCATCCTGCCTTATATAGGAGTGTACGATGCGCTATTAAAGGCATGCACCACCAATGCTCAAACCCTCTGGCTAACTACTGTGGCTTCTGGGATTAAAAGTATGTGCCATCACTGCCTGACCCGTATGACTGGCTAGTGTGGCTAGCTTTGCACTCTGATATTCAGGCAAGCTTTATTTATTAAAACACAAATAAAATAACACTATATTTCCCATTTTTGTCTAAAATAAAGAGAAGGCTATAACTAATATAAAAAAATTATATAGAATAACTATATACGATCTATTAAGCAATAAGTACATCAACAATGTCTAGTCCATTTGCACTTGACAAACTGAGAGAAAATACTCCATATCTATCCTATCTTGGTGAATAAAAAGTCTTGTACCTAATTTACTTTCTATAATAACTTACATTACCATCCAAAACAATCTTTTGATATCTCTCAACCTTATACACTTCACACTTCTTTAGTGAAGTTCTTTTCTGAGTCTCATAAAAAGGAAAGTTATACCTATAAATATCTAGAATTCAACTCCCTCAGAGATTCAAGAAGGAAATAATAACGGAGTAAGCAGAAAGTACAAGCAACAGAAACAGCTGGCTGCCTGAACAGTCACACAAAGTTCCTCTACAATGTTGGGGTATTCATCTTCAGCCTACAGGCCTAGAATACCTGACAGACTTTTCTATGAAGCAGGGTTTTTGAATGATTACTCTGCCTTGTCTTGACATGGTTTGGCAGTCACTCTCTTTTGTGTCTTGCTTGTCCAATTAGGACAGCATACTGTCAGTAGTAGAGTCAAGGACATTTTACTGCACAGTGGCTTACTTTTGCCACAAAGAGAGAAAACTCCATGTGGAGATTCTTCAATGCCCATCATCTTCTCTGAAGTAAATTGGTACTGCCAGGAGCAGACAAGTCTCATTGTCATTAAAAAAAAAAAAAGAGCCTATGTTATTAACATATCTTAACTTTCCTATTCTGTAGACCTCTGAAATGTTTGAAGATGACCTGTCTATATAAAATATATCTTGGTTTGACCTTGAAAACATACACAATATGACTACAAGTTTGATTGTAAAATGCGAGTAATTGCTAGCCTGTATTTCCTTATTAGATTATTAAACAGTTGGCAATAATAAATGTCAAGTCTAGAAATTTGCATTACATTGTTAAATGACTTTGATAAGTACCACACCTTGAACAAGATTAGAAATATATGTACAGTATGTTCTAACAAAAATAATCTCAACTTTGTATCAATATACAAAAAATCCAATTCAATATAAAATATTTAAAACTAGTGTTTACTTTTAAAAAATAGATACAATACTCTATCTTTTTATTTTATCCTATCAATATCCTCCCATTTTTCTTTCAGAGTAGATTCAATAATCTAATCCTTTTTCAATGATATCTGTATCCCCCTTTTTTTCTTTCTGAAACAAGAATTCTAAATCTAATATCCTTTTTGCAACTTTCCTCCTGACCATAACCAATAAATCTTATAATAAATCCCCCTGAAATACAGCAAATATCCCTAACTCATTGAACAACCAAAAACCGCTCACCCCACCCCTTTGGAATGTGGGTGTCATATTCTGGAATTTACATTCTGCTGTCTGGGAAGTAACGGCATCTTTAGGGAACCCTGAAAAGAAAAAATTTGGGTTAACTGTCAAGTCCTGGGAGAGGTAGCTTTATCATTTTCTGTCCAGTCTCTGCATAATGGTAAAGTGCATGTCTTGTCTCAAGTTCTGGCTACAGTTGTCTATGAGGATGGATTATCTCCACTAAAAACCTCAAAATTGTTATGATCAGTTTGTCATCCAAAGCTAATCTTTAGGTAGTATTTTTCAGCTTAGTGGTGTTATCATATCCTAGATGAATCACCATTGTGGAGCCCCATCCTCCTTTTGGAGATTTCAAAGGTTGTTGTTAAACATGCTCGTGGTTCACTGTAGAAAATGGATAGGGACTCAAACCTAAAATCATGTACAAGTAGGTAGATGAAACCTTTTTTCTAAAATTAGTTAGTACTCTATTTGAGCATTAATATAATGATAAAATGCTTAAATATATATATTAATCTTATAAAATTTGAGATGATATTTATACTTTAAGAAAAGTTGTTAAAAATCGATATAAAACCAAAGAATTATGAGATTAGTGGCAATAAAATAGTCCTTAAATATTTGTTGTTCTTCTGTCCCATATCAGCTGCCTATTCTGACATGAGACAGAAATTTTAAATTTTACTTTAATAAGCATGCTTGGGTTTAGAGAGGGAGAGAGTCCCACTCCAACTCCAAAATCAGCTATAAATTTTAACTGGAATGGGACTACAAAGAGACCATTTACATTATATGTCTGTAAAGAGCAGCAGAACCAAACATTTGGGAAGACTGATGAAAATTTACCTTGTTGGAAATGTGATATAACAATAGGTCAATTTACTGTTTTTCTTGGGAATTTTTTTTCTGGATGCTTTGTCCTTTTTCTTCAGATGTCTCATTTGTCCATGTAGTATTCGGATCCCTTAGCTGGATGTCTTTATTCTCCTGAAAAGACAAAAACAAAGCCCTTCCCCAACACTAATTTTGGAGAGATTCTCTTTTGGCAAGTTATATCTGATGAAATGAAAAGCATTTGTTAGTTTTATAGGTTAGTTTAGATTAAACAGGCATGCTATTTGGTGAACTATAATCTCTTCTGTTAAGAGGTATCTTTTGTCCAAATCAAATTTTTATTTTGATGGTATCCATAGCTTTTCTTCTCCTGTGGAAACAAGAGCAAAACCCACTCCAAAACACAACACATGTCC
Organism: Ondatra zibethicus; assembly: GCA_004026605.1. Classification (NCBI taxonomy): domain Eukaryota; kingdom Metazoa; phylum Chordata; class Mammalia; order Rodentia; family Cricetidae; genus Ondatra; species Ondatra zibethicus. The sequence goes on from PVIU01011061.1 coordinate 37,915, forward strand.
TGGTTTTCATTCTGAGGTCAGTACATCTTTAAAGTATATTGGCTGATTTAATTCTGTAGCTGTTTTTCTACTATCCAATGTCTCTCCACAGCAGTTGTTCCCTTCTCATTAGCATTTAGAAACTTTAAGGCTAATAAAACATTATGCAGTCTAATTCTGGGGGTATTTATCATCTCTTTCTGTTTATTTAACATATCCTTTTGGGTTCGATTTGATCTTTCTAAAACTGCCTGTCATGTAGGATTGTGTGGTATACCTATAATATGCTTTCTATTACAATAAGCAAAAGACTTTTATTTTCTTAGAGAAATATGCTAGAGTATTGTATGTCTTTATTTGTACATGTATATTCATAATGGCTATAACTTCTAGCAAATGTTTGGTTACTGAATCAACCATTTCCAGACTCAAAGAAATTGTCCATTGAAAACCTGAGTAGGTATCAATGGTATAGAGTACATAGTTTAGATTTCCAAATTCTGCAAAATGGAACCACATCCATCTGCCAGATTTCATTCCTTTGAGTACCCTTTGGGTTACCTCCTTGAGGTAGTGTGTTTGGTTGTATAAAGAACAAGGACACTATTATTTTAAACCTTTGCTAATGACTTGATATTTTTCATGAAATTCTGAGGTCCTCAGCACATTTCCAATCAATAATTCAATAATTGATCGATTTCTGCATTACTTCATGTTAGAGGACCTGGCAGACATATATATATTCCTGATTATATGATTCTTATTCCTGATTATAACTTGTAACTGAATAAATAATAATTTTAATTCTGTATCATCTAGTATAAATTCAGCAGTTTCAATATAGAAAACAACTTTTTCTGCATATTGAGAATTAGTAACTATGCTGAGATGTTCCTTAAAAATCCCTGAGTACATTGAAAATAGCAGATAATTCTGACTTTTGGAAAGAATCATAAGGGTTTTGATCCACTTTATTTAAATTTTCTGATTTGCAACCTGTCTTTCCTGATTTATTTGCATCAGTAAAGAATGTAGGTGGCTCAAATTATTGGTGTTTCCCATACATTAAGAGGAAGGACCCATTTATGATGTGGAATTCCCTTCTGTATGCCATGAATATGTTTTACTACCCTTAGTTAATAAAGAAGCTGTTTCAGTCTATATTGGGGCAGAATACAGCCAACCTGGAAGAGATATATCATATAGAGAGAGCATAGGCAGAATCAGAGGTATGCCATGTAGCCAAAGGAGAAGGACACACCGAACTTGACCCAGTAAGCCACAGCCTCATGGCGATACACAAAATAATAGAAATGGGTTAATTTAAGATGTAAGAGTGGGTTAATAAGAAGTCTGAAAAGACTAAAATCCTAAAAAGACTAAAAGACCAAATAGTGTTGTAATTAATATAGTTTCTGTGGTTATTTGGGTTTGGGCAGCCAAGAAACAAGCAGCATGTCAACATGGGCAACTACACCCATATAAAACCCACGAAAGCTTAGGAAGGAATTCTAGACACAAAAGAACAGAGTAAAACATTTCTTCTTGATAGCAGCATTTTCTCAGGTGGGCTTTGTTTGCTGGTGGTGAGCAGAAGCATGACTCCTTTTCAGAGGCTTCCTGTCTCAGTTTTAGCAGCAAAAGTTGTGCTGCTTCTTTAAGGGATGGCTTTCTGGTTCATGCTGGTAGCACAAACTCTGGCTCTTTTGGGAGTTCCTGCACATAAATGGGGTCTGTGAGCACCGTGTTAGCCCCTCTGCATCCCTGGAGCTGGGATGGTGAGAATGGCTTGCCAAGGTGATGACCATACCTCTGCCATGTTAGAATGGGTAGACCCAACAGGCAGGGCCACTGAGTTGGTCCTAGCCACATCTGCTTAGTATTTATTTAAAAAGACACTCCTGGTCACAGAATGGTTATAGATATACAATAAAGACAGATTCAGACAAAAGTAAGCCTCTGAACTGGTACACTGTGTTTTTAAAATGTATGTAGGCTTGGGAGAGAGAAGAAAAAGAGTAGACACAGTTATAAGAAGAAATAAATAGTTTTAAAAATAAAACGAAGTCCTTAAAAAGACAGTAAAAGTAATATAAAAAGGTATAGACAGTCATAGATTAAAGGAGTAAAGAAAATAAGCCACATAAAGATGGAATATACACAAGAAATTCTTTGAATTTCTTGACTGCGGAGAGACAATTGATTCTGGGGGGCTGCTAAGCTAAACCAATGTATGTATTTTAAAGGTATCTTGTTGGGAGCTATATAGATCTCAGGCCCCTTGACTTTCTTTGCCTGAAGCTGCTCTGAGCATGAAACCTCACCTGAAGCTGCTCTGAGCAGGACTCCTTGATGACAGGCTGATGAGACCTACAGCTGAAAGATCCCTAGAGCTGGGCGTGGCTAAGGATCCCTATATAGGCTGCCCCTGAGCACAGTAAAGAGGCATTGGCACTCTTGTATCAAGAGGGACCCATGTCCACGTCTCTGTCTCTCTGTGTTTGTATGTTTTTAAGTCTCCAGCTTAGTTCCCAGCTTACATACCAGTCTTGTAGTTACACAGGAACTATAGGACCATCAGTTTTTACAGGACCATTTGGCTTTTAACAGTGGAGGCTCCCTACAAGATCTGAAACTAGAGAGATACTGAAAAGATCCCTCGGGAATGGTGAGGGTGGATTTTATGGTGTTTATGTGTTTTTCATCCCAAGGCTCTTGCCTGATAGCAGTTCCAGGTGGTGCAGGCACCACAGCAAAAGGCACTGCTGAGATATCAAAGGATCTCTGAGGGACACCCTCCAGAAGGCTGATCAGCAGGAAAGTAATAAAGAGGAGGCACAAGGGTGAATTGAAGGCCTCAAAGATTTTTAAAGAGGAAAAGTAAAAAGAATAAGTTTTTTTTAAAAAGACAGCGTATAGAAAAGATGGAATGTGTACAGATACATGTTATTGTGTTGTCTCTTGTGTTCTTGACTAAAGAAAAGACATTTGATTCTGGGAACTTCTAAGTAAGGTATTTTGACTTTAAAATATGGGCCTAAGGACTTGATGCTTTGGAAAAGAGGTTCTGCTTTTGTCTCCACAAAGGATGAGAACCTGTGGATTCATTCCAGATTAACATGGTTTGATATACTGAGATCCCATGAAATATCGCTGTGATTACCCCTAAAGATATAGCGTCCTCCAATCAGCAGGAAGTATTTTAAGGAGAAAATCTATGCCCAAATTCCCTAAAAGATTCTGCTCTACTTCCCACACCATTTCAGACCCAGAATGAGTTCAGCTTAGGCCAGAAGATGGCTGGAGCAGAGCTTTGTGAAGCAGCGGCAGCTGTGCCAGGAGCCAATGCAAGGAGGGAGGAGCATCGGCAATCTTGGTGGCAAGTGCTGGAGCTGGGCCGGGGTCACGGCACCAAGAAGCTGACAGATTGGCAGTGGTGGTGGTGGCATGGAGGGACCTGTCTATGCTCCAGTACAACAGGCTCAAATCATTGCCAGTGTCCTTGCTTCCCCTCAATTTGTGGAGAAGAGATATTTTGCAAGGCAGCATATATTAGTAGATCAGGGCTTTAGGCCCAGTTGGGGGCTGGACAGAGAGCCTTAGTGGTATCCAAGCTGTTGCCAATGAAGGGTTGATTGTGGGGCATGACATGGACAGAACAAGGTTGGAAAATTTTTCTGAGGGCCACTATTAAGCCAAAAGAAATCTGGCTGTTGGCAGCTATTGCAGGACCTTAAGCACGTTAAAATATGAGATCATTACAGCCAGGATTGCCAAGACCAGTGGCTATCTCTAAAGATTATCACATGGTTTTGATTGACCTCAAGGATTGCTTTTTGCTATTCCTTTGCATGAAGGGGACTCACCCAAATTTGCTTTCAATGTTCCCTCTGTCAGTTTCAGAAAGCCACACCAAAGGTATCTCATTTCCAGAGCTTTGCAAGCAATGTCCCCAGCTGTGTGTCATTTATTGTGTGGATGATGTTCTTGTTGCAATGTTGGGGGAATGTGATTTTCATGCAGGATTGCAGGTTTGGTTCTTGTCCCCGGAAGGGTGCAGACTGTGTTTACTAGATCAGCTCCATGTTCTTAATGACTTTCAACAACTTTTGGGAGACATTAATTGGAGGTGACTCAAACCCCACATCACCCGGGCTACTGATACCTGAAGGCCATAAATGTCTTAGATTAGTCAAACAGCAGTTAGCCAAAGCCCATCTGAATTATTCACAGTCTTTACTTCTGCTGGTCTTTTGCACAGCCTTGCAGCCCACTGCAGTCTTTTGGCAGGAGGGACCTATTCTCTGTGTGCACGGATGAGTTTCTCCCAAAAAGGTTGTGCAGCCCTATCATTTGGCTGTCCTGCAGGTGTTATACACTGCCTATCTGGAAAGTCTTAGAACGCTTGGCAAAATCCCTGAAAGTGGTAAGGAACAGCTTAACTGGCTCCAGTTATTTAACCCAGAATGGACCAGCTTATATCAGTAAGGGTTTCAATTGTTCTGTGACAGTTATGACATCCTTCATAAGAAAGGAATACCTTACAATCTCCAGAGGCAGGCTTATCGAACTCTCAAAGGCTATATTCATAAAACAAAAAAGGGGGAGTATAAGTACTCCCCAGGTATCTGGCAGTTTGTGTTTTATTTTTGCTGAATTTTTATTCATTTTGTGTTAAATGTTGGCACGGTATTGTGGTTTGTGGCCAGAGAGCATTGTTCATTGTGGTGATGGGAACTGTGATCACTTTACAAGAATGTTAGCAAGGATTCTTACAAGTTTTGTTTCTGGAATCCAGCCCAATGTGGTATAATGTATGCCTTCATGGAATGGTATCTCTGTGAGCTTTATGCCTGTTTAAGTTTTGACCCTTAGCTGTGCAGGATTCCACCTCATTTAATAGCACAGCAAGATGAAAAACGAGCCAAAATAGGGCTTCTCATGCAGCTGTTTGTGGCTAATTCTACCTTAAATGATCCTGGCCTTAGCTGTTCTCAAGTGTTGTGTCTTTTGAACAGCTGTTGGGCTAAGGAGATAATTGCCACTGTGGGCCAGGTTCCGGGCTTGGTGGCTGTTCCAGTGAGTCAACTGTTGCTGAGCTGCCCCAGCTGAGACTTCGGGATCACAGCCAGTGGCCGCTATTGTTACAGCTGCAGCCTCCGAAACAACTGGATTTGCCACCAAGACAACTACTGTGGTTAGCACTGTTGACAGAATTCCCTACATAATTTTTGCCAGGGCATTTTTTGGTTTGGCCTATAGATAAAAACAGTCAGAGCATGCAGTTGGCTGGTCCCTTTCCCTTCATTATATTTGTGCTATGCCCATGCCAGTCCAACCACTTCCATATGGACTAGGCTTGCTACACATCTAAAAATGCATGAAGCTAGAGGGTTTCTGTTGCTCTGCCTCTACAACAGACATTAGCTGCAGCAGCAGTGACATAAATTGCTATTTTCCCAAGAAAGTGGGATTCCTCTGAGAGCAGTATGGGTTAGCAGGCTACGGATAGACCAGTGAGCCAGAAACAGGTAAGACAGGAGCCTGTCACAGTCAGCCTAAGACAGAGGCCTTGTGTGCTGAGGCAAGTGTTCTTTATGATGGATAAGATGTGAATATGTGCTTGTGCAATCCAAGACAGGCCTGGTCTAATTATATAGAAAAGAGGGAGCTGTTGGGAGCTATAGATCCCAGGCCCCTTGACTTTCTTTGCCTGCAGCTGCTCTGAACACAAGACCTTGATAGCAGACTGATGAGACCTGCAGCTGAAAGATCCCAAGAGCTGGGCATGGCTAAGGATCCCTCTATAAGCTGCCCCTGAGCACAATAAAGGGGGCACTAGTACTCTTGTATCAAGAGTGACCCATGTCCGCATCTGTCTCTCTGTCTCTGTGTTTGTATGTTTTTAAGTCTCCAGCTTAGTTCCTGGCTTCTGTACCAGTCCTGTAATGACATGGTAGCTATAGAACCGTCAGTTTTTACAGGACCATTTGGCTTTTTCCAGTATCTTGACTTCAAAATTTGAGTCTAAGGATATGTTACTTTGGAAAAAAGGTTCTGCTTTTGTTTCCACAGAAGATGAGAACTTGTGGATTCTTTCCAGGCTAATGTAGTTTGATAGAACAAGATCCCCCAAAAGGTCTCCATGAACCCTAAAAGTACTTTGCCCAACAAAAGGCAGGAAGCAGTTTGGAGAAAACTACTCCCAAATCCCCAAATGATTGTTTATAAATGTTTGTTTTCATTTAAAAGGGGTTAGGTATAAATCATTAGTGGTCGCAGTCAATCTCTTTTAAACAAAATAAGGGAAATAAGATCTAGAGGTGAATACTTTGCACTGGTATGGATCTTGGTCTACTGATGCAAATTTAAGATCAGTTTTGTTATATAAATTTCTGGTCTTGTTTAAGTGATTATGTTTATACAGCTCAATTAAAAATGTAATGTATAATTAAAATTGCACATTAAGAGAAAGTCATTTATTTATTGTCAAACTTGTAGTCATGTTAATTAGGTATCCTAGATATATAGAGATTTTTTCGGATAGATAATCTTCACATGTCAAAGACCTACAGAATGTGGCATTTAAAATGTTTTAAGAACTTAGAGTTTTCACAACAGTGAGACATGTCTGCTTCTGGCAACACCAATTACTTCAGAGAGGTTGATGGGCATTAAAGAAACTTGTTATAGAATTTACCATCAATGTGACAAAGCTAGTCATTTGGGTAAGAAACTGGCCTTGCCTAGACTGCTTGATGGTCTGTTGTATGACCTGGCCATGCAGGACCCACAAAAAAAAAGTGATTGCTGAACTTTCCAAAAGATGAGATGGTCCTTCAGTTTTCCTGCTTCCACAGAAGAAACTGTCATACATTCTGCATGTTACAAAAAAATTGACTCACAAACTGCCAATATAGGCAAAACAGCCTTTCAAATTACTACTTCATGGAATAGTCTGCCAGATACTATGGGCCTGTCTGCTGACAATGGATGCCCCAACATTACAGAAGAACTTTGGGACTGTCCAGGCAGCAAGATGTCTCTGTCAATTCTAGAGATTTAGAAATTGCTTACAATTAACTTCCTGTTTATTTAGGTAACAATATATCCCTCTGGGGTCTTTGAAGAATTGAAGACAGATAGTTATAGTTTTATTTAGTTATGATAAAAGATAAATTAGATATAAAGCTTTAGGCTCACAAAGATAGAAAAGATGATATTTTCCTTAATTTGATAAATGTAAATGAACTAAATATTGTGACTATAATTCTTGCTAGATAACTGTTTTGTATATGTAATTTTACTATGTTAAAGTTAAAACATTCCTTTATATTTAGACGAAAAGGGGGAGATGGTGTGGGATTCCCCTCTGCATGCTATGAATATGTTTTATTACCATTTGTTAATTAAGAGGCTGTTTCACTCTATAGCAGGGCAGAATAAAGGCAGGTTGGAAGAGATATAGGTAGAGAATAGGCAGAGTCAGAGAGATGACATATAGCAGCCAAAGGAGAGGGACATGCTGGAACATTACCTGGTAAGTCACAGCCTCATGGCAGTACACAAAATAATAGAAATGGGTTAATTTAATATGTAAGAGTTAGCTAATAAGAATCCTGAACTAATAGGACAAAGAATATTGCAATTGATATAGTCTCTGTGTGATTACTCGGATCTGAGTGGTAAGGAACAAATGAGCAGTCTCTGTCTACACAGATAGTTTTCTTTGTAAGTTGAATTTTCTTGGTTTTGGAATATCATGGCTCACTTTCTGCCCATAATTTGTCTATTTCATCATTATTAAAAGGTACTATTATTTTTGCTGGGTCTATTCCTGCTACATGACAAAGTCTCAATTTTCCTTTTAGAATTAACTCTAAGAACTTTTACACATACGTTTTTAATTTTTTTACTCTGTTGATCTGGTAAAAAAAATCCATTTTAAGATACTATCTTCCCTCTGTATTAAAATTTCTAAAGGGGAATGTTTGGAAGTAATATGACCAGAATGCAGTTAAACATTGAATCCACAAGATCCACATGTGCCTTCTATAATTTCTCTTCTATCAAAGCCAGTTCTCTCTCAGCTTCAGCTGATAATTTCTGGAGCTATTTAAGTTTTTGTCACCATCTAAAGTTTTGTTTACATTAATCAATTCATCAGGTTTTATTCCAATGGTGGTTCATAGATTGGAAATATATCTTAGAAATCTTTGAAAGTCATTAAGAGTCTGTAATCAATTTCTTCTAATTTGCACAATTTGGGATCTAATTTTTTGCAAACCTATTTTATAGCCTAAATAATGAATAGAATATATTTTTATATCTTTTCAGGAACAATTTATAACATTAAACAGGCATAATTTTCTTTACTTCTTCAAACATTCTTTCTAAAGTATCTACATTTGAATCAGATAGTAAAATGTCATCCATGTAATTGTAAACTATAGATTGAAGAAATTTCTTACATATCATTTTCAATAGCTGCTAAACAACATATTGACACCAGGTGGGGCTATTTACTATTCACTGTGGGAGAATGTTCCATTGATATCTGTTAGCAGGCTGAGAATTCTTATAAATAGGCACTGTGAAGACAAATTTATTGCTGTCTTTTTCTTGTAAAGTTATAGTGAAGAAACAATCTTTTAAATCAATAATTATAAGAGGCCATCCTTTAGGCAATAAAGAAGGCAAAGGCATTCCAGATGTTAGAGAGACCATTGGTTGAATCACCTTATTAATAGCCCTTAAATCTGTTACCATTTTCCATTTTCCAGATTTATTTTTAATAACAAATATAGGAGAATTACAAGGGCTGATTGATATATTCTATATGCTAAAAATTCAGTTGCTGCTATACCAGCTATTCTAGAGCCTGAAGTTTCTTTGTTGTTAAAGGTCATTGTGCAACCTATACAGGTTTGTCTGTCAACCAGTTTGAAGATAGGGCTATTGGTGCCTTTGGAAGATTAGCAGCTGTTCTTGTACAACTTGAATGACTGGGGACTGTTCTTTATAGTACCCTCTAATATTCTTCCCAGAAACATACATTAATTTATTTGTTTTAATTTTTATGTTATTAATAAATAATAATAAATATTTATTAAGTAATTTGTTTGGCAGAACGTTAATCTGAGTATTCTATTGGTGTAACAAATCACATGCCCCCCAAATTCATTTCTATGTTAGCAACGTATGGCTTTAATTTTCTTCTCTGTCTTTCTTGCCCTACACTCTAGACCCATCTCATGCTCTGTTTTAGCTGAGATAAAGCCCTAATCACTAAAAACTGAACATTTCCCTCCTGAAGAGGTGAATTTGGATGCCAAGATTCTGGTGAAATTTTTGTCACATCCACACCTATTTCTGCCAGAAATTTAATGATGATATCATTAATAAATTATTTAATTTTGGTCATTGAGGTTTTGCCTGAACTTTTTGTTCTCTTTTCTATAGCTGTTCTATTATCCAGATCAGTATGGTGTTTTATAATAAACTTTAGGTTCTTTAATTGCTCTAAGATGTTTCCTCTACAATGGCAGGAAATAACAGGATTTGGCATAGGGGCCTTCAAGAGGTCCCTCAAAGAGTTTCCTGATTGCAATTATCTCAAATATTCATTGTTGATCTACATTTATTAGTTCAATGTCTGCTTTTGACACACCTTCTGTATAATTTAGAAGGGAGGGGAATTCTATTTTGATTATGCTTAGAATAAACATTGTTTCTAGGAATGTCCTGTTTACAATACCTTTTAAGGTGACTTTTTTTATACCATAATTATAACACTTGACATTTTGATTTTCCTCAAACCTCTAGAAATTACCTCTTGTGTCCAAACATCATTATTGTTATGAGTTTCAATATTGATTGAATCTTGGATCCATTCTTCTGAGGATGCTGACCTTCCCTTTAAAGGCCTAATTATCCCTAAATATTGAGAATTAGCATTTTCAAAAGCCAGAGATTCAATTATTATTTGTCTAGCTTCTGAATTTGGTATCATTCTATTTACTGCTAGAGTCAAACTTTCTAAGAAATGCTTGAAGGCTTCCTTTGGGCCCTGTATAACTTTAGCAAAAACTCAATTTTCTTTTCTACTTCTCCAATTCTCTCCCAAGCATGCTAAGCTGCTGTGTGGCATAAAGCTAGGGCATATAACTCTAGCTTTACTCCATTGCTCAATAATCTTAGCTTCTTCTCTGAACCAGGTACTCCACTTTAAGTGTGAACCAGGTTCTAAAACAACTTTAACCAAATCTATCTAATCTTTAGAGATAATTCTATTACAATCTGACCATGAGTTTAGCATTTGCTTCACAAAAGGTAAATGCATGCCATATGAGACTATAGTTTCCTTGAATCTCCTTAAATCCAGTATTTCCACAATTATCCATTAAACTCTTGCATAGAACGCTTTAGGATATAAAGCAAGAATCATCAAAACACCACCAAGGATTACCAAAGTCATAATTAGCAGTATGTCAATTCCAGTTAAGTTGATTATCTCTTCATTTAATTGCTCAATTTTTAAATCAAGCATTATGTAATCATACAGAAACCTAACTTTCTCTATCATAATTGTGTCTTCGATTTCTTTTGCCTTCAATTTTTTTTAAATGGAAAAAACGCTGCCTTTTAACTAATTCCTCCCTTAAGAATTTCCAATTTTTTCACCAAATAAAGATGTGAGGCATATTGCTGCTGTGTAGAATAGTAAAAGCCTGACTGGACTTCAAAGTAGCTACCTAGTTTGGCAGCCACCTGAGAAGGTGATTCAGGGAAATCTCACCAGGAGAAAAGAAAGGAAAACCTAGCAGGCAGAGTATTAACTCCAACAGTGTGTAGCTCTGGTCTATGCCAGTGGCTGTAAACCCACAGGCAAATGGCTTTTTCATGAATTCATACTTGAAATTGGGTGCCAGATGTAGTACAAATAATAAAAACCCACAGAGAGATATTGGGGTTCAAGCTGAAAGAGCAGAGAAGCAATGCAACCAACCAAATATTTTTGTCACTTTTGGTCATATTATTAAATCACAGCAACAGAAAAGTGACTGATATAGCATCCCTGGATATTAAGAGGTACTTTTTATCTCATTACAATTGGGAAAATTAAGGCAGTAATATTTAGCAAATCCCCTAAGAGCTCACAACAAGCAAACATCTCTGTAGGGCTCACTCTATTACTGGTCTTCTAGCTGGCCTGCAACTTGCCACTGCTTCTTGGTGCTACATACATGCTCAGAAACCATGCCCAATCATAACACAGCAAGATGATGTCAAGCATTGAACAGAGACCCAAAAAGCCAGAAGATGGTAGGCCCATGGACATGATTCCACTTTTTTTTTTTACATATGTAACTATTGAAATGTTGGCAAGCCATAAGACAAGATGAGATTTGGCACATCACAATATAAAATTTTTCACTATATATACCACCCAGATCTTCACTAGACATCACTCAGTTCAGTGATTAAGCTGAGAATACCTTATACTTCTAACATTCTATCATGTTATTTTGGTTACTGTCCTCTTGCTTTGAAGAAACATAATGGCCAACTAAGTAAACTTTTATAAATGGAAGCATTTAATCATGGCTTGCATACAGTTTTAAAGGGTTAGTCTATTATCATCATAGTTGGAGGCAGAGAGACATGGGGCTGGAGCTGTATCTGAGAGATTTGCATCCTGACCCACAGGCAGCAGGCAGAGGAAGAGAGAACATTGAGCCTGCCATGAATTGTTGAAACCTCAAAGTCCACCCCCAACCGCACACCTAATCCAAAAAGGCCACACCTCCTAATCCTCTCCTTACAGTTCTTCAAACAGAGACTAAACATGCAAATATATGCACCCATGAGGGCCATTCTCATTCAGTCCCTGACACATTTTCACATGTCGGTTAGGACTTGTATCTACATTCTTCTGTCATTCGTTTCCTTATTCATATGTCCAGCTTAGCCAATTCTTAGAAGCAGGAAAAAAATCATTCATCATTCCACCAGCAGCCTCCAGCCCACAGTATGCCTTTAGCAGGCACTAATTTTAGTGAATTAACATTATGAGTTGAATTTTAAAACACATAAAGTTGATTTGATCTAGAAATGCTTAAAGATCCAGGACCCAGTATCTTTAAAAACCAGAAACATAAGGTATAGGAGAGATGGGAATATTTAGATAAATAATGACTGGGATTTCTCAGAATACAAAACATCTGTACTGGGAAAGGGGCAAACGTTTAGTGGAACGTGGTCTTAACTAGTACCTTCATGATGATATTTACCAGAACTGGATACTTGGATAATGAACCACAGGTGCTTCCCCGGACTTCATAAAAGGTCATGAAGGCTCTGAGCATCCGAACTATTTTTAGTTTAAGATACATAATTAAATATGTAAGTTTTTTAATACTTATGATCTCTTTGCAATCAAGAAAATCCAATTGAAATCTTTCTCACTGCAAAGAAAGTATTAATCTCTGAGCCTCAGAAATAATTTAAAGGAAATAATTAAAAAGCAGAATCTATAATACAGAGATTCAGAAGGGAAAGAGATGAAGAAATTTTCAGTTAGATTCTAAAATACATGAAGTTTGTTGATAGGTTAGATGGCATATTATAAAATCAAATTTACTTACTAAAAGAAAGTAAAAATGACCTTCTGTGGAAAAAATTAAGAATATCCTGCCCTGTGTTTGCCCTGAGAGTGGTAGAAGAAAGAGTCTAAGGGATATAAATCTGCACTTTAAAACAGATTTTCATTGTTCCTACTATTAGTGCAAGTTGTAACAGAAATTAAAGAATATGCTTTAGACACTCAACCCTGACTTCTCACTAAAAAGTCATTATTTTCATGCCATGAACAATGATCATTTGCTTTCTTGATTGATTGTTTTGAGAAAAGATCTTGCTATGTAACCCTGGTTGCAATCCTCCTGCTTCAGTTGCCTGTCTGTTAAGACTTTGAGCATTAAACACCACATCTGACTTCTCCAGTGATTCATAAGTACTCCTTGTCAACTTTTCACCAACCTGTGCAGACCTTGTCTGCTGGACCTGGCATCTGGGGACTGGAAAGAATAGGGCAGAACACGATCTAATGCTGTAGACAAACTTACTTCAGGGTCAGTGTAGTTAGATCCAGGAATGTAACAAAGAAAGCAATGATACAAGGAAGGCTATTTGAGTTCAGAAAAGCATGATCAGAGTATTCTAATCAGAAAATAAAGGTCAGTAAGTACATATTAACAGAACAGTCCTTTTCCAGAATTTTCTCAGGTCAGAGCAATTTAAACACAATTCCCTGGCACATACTATAGGTTATATCAGAAAGGTAAGGCAGAAGGCGATACCTAAATTCAGAGAACACTGACCAAATTGGGTTCTGTAACTGTGTTCTGACAGCCAACAAGAATAAACAAGTCATAAACTGGATGTAAATGTTTAAGACAGGAGGCATAAAATCCCATTCAAGAACAAGTGAGAGAACAAGAGCACTTGAGGCAAAAGGCCCTCTGCCTTTTTTTTTTTTTTGAGCCTTTCTCACAGTTTCGCAAAGCTTTATTTAACATCCCTCATTCATTCTTTTAATCTTGTTCCAACATTCTCACATCATCATATTCCAACATTGTCCAATTCATGCAACTAACAGTGTCCATCAATGTTGACTGTCCCTGTCTTGCCAGTCAGTAACACTTGAGATTATGAAAAATGGTCATTTTTATGAAAATCAGTGAAACCAAATAACTCATTTGTACCCAGCCATAACTGGACAATTCAGCACTGAAGGGCAGTTGTTTTCTCATTTCACAATGAAGCAGTACGTGTATACTATTTTCTAGGTCACCATATACCAGATATTGTCAATTGGCAGGGATCAACCCCTATGTAGAAAATGATAGCATATCCTTAAAATACTTTAAAACACACTGAAGTAGTTCTATCATGTCTGATCTTAGACCTCCAGCATATTTTTAAAAAGTACCATCCCAGCCAAGAAATTATTTGCAATTGATGGAATTTCACTAAATATGACACCTACACTCTAGGGCAGGCCCCTTGTTCAGAAGTAGTTGGCCAACACAAAACAGTCTCCATGGGGTTTTTATGTGTGCCATTTATTTTTCTTTGCTTTGTTTAAGTGTTTTTAATCTTATTTTAATGTTTATTTAATTGTTCATCTTGATTTTTTTTGACAGTGAGAGAGAAGAGAAACAGAAAGAACATGAAGAATGGGCACGAAGATAGGGAGGAACCAGAAGGAATGAGGGAGGGGAAAGAACATAATTAAAATATATTGTACAAATTTTTTAATTAAAAAAGAAATGCTGAAATAAAGTCAATGAACAGAAATTGGTAAATAAATAATTTCTAGAAAGTAGGGGGTTGGAGAGATTCCTGGGTAGTCAAAAGCACCACTGATCATCCAGAGGACCTTGGTTCAATTCCTAGCACTCATATGGAAGCTCACAAGGCTCTTTATCTCCAATCTCAGGTGATCTAATGTTCTCTTCTGGCCTCTGAGGGCATCAGGCACACATACAGTACGTAGACACACATGAAGACCTATACCCATGAAACCACACCCCTACCCATAAAATAAGTAAATTTAAAAATGAATTTAAAGTACACCCTTTGTTGAAGAAATAAAGCATGGAGAAAAAGTTCATTTTAGATAATAAGGTAAATAAAATGCAGAGCAGGAGAGATGCACTCAGCAGGTAAAGGTTTTTACTGCAAGTCCCAGAGACCTCAGTTTGACTCCTGGTACCCACACATAAAAAGGAATCCCTAACTCCTGTAAGCTGTCCTCTGGACTCCACAAATGCGCTGTGACATGTGTGTGGTGTACGTGTACCCATATGCACACATGCGTGCAAAATATACAAAAATCAAATAAAACACTGGGTATCTTTAAAGTAACAACTGAAAAGTACAACTTATTTTAGACAAATATATAGTTACATGAAGGATTTAAACCCTCCCGTTAAGACTTGGTGATTCTTATTGATCCATAATGAGATTCGTGAGAAGAAGTGCTTCTTAACTCAGTCTTTGAAAAGCAAGCAGTGTTGAGAGTGGGAGAGGCAGTCTTCCCCAGCGACAGGCACACCAACTGCTTATCCAGAACCAAATGTTCAGCACTGAAAACATACATACAGTGACAACATAAGACTGGCCTGGGTGTATCTGTGAATACATATGTATATAATAGCAACTTTTATAGGGGGCTAGAATTTGAAGGAAAGCAGTGGGGAGCATATTTGAGAGCTTCATGGAAGGACATTGATCAGGGAAATGATATAATTATATAATAATCTCAAAAAATAATGGAAATATTTTTTTGCCCTTGAGTTGCTTTTATTTTTTGTTGAAAGTTCATAAAATATATTCTGATCAAGGTTTCCCATTCCCCTTCTCCTCTCAGCCTCCCCATCCACCCAGCTCTAAACATTTTTATCTCTCTTTATAAGACAGGCAAATATAAAAGCAAACAAACCAGAAAGAAAGCACAATAAACATGCACATGTACACAAGAAACAATGCTTTTAAACAAAAAGGTTAAAACTATAATTATACCACCTATGTTCAATTCCCTCCAAATAGAGGCTGATTTGAACCAGAAAAAAAAAAAGAGTGTTTATGATAAAAGAGCACATTTTATTAATGCTGTGAATTTGACTTATTTAAGACAATTTAATATTGTAGTCTACATAATCCTAATTGACACTCAGTATCATTAATGTCTTGCCTCCTTTTCTTTTTATTTTCCTTTGAGCCAGTTTCTCTCAATGTAGCCCTCTCTATGTAGACCAGGCTGGCCCTGAACTCAGAGAGATGCCCCTGCCTCTGCCTTCTGATAAGAATGAAAGCACTGGCCACCAAACCCAGAGTTTGCCTTACATTCTTTGACTGCACCTTATAGTCATCCTTGGCACAAGGTCACTTAGTAGCATCAGGAAAATTAAAGCCCTTAAAGAAAAGGGAAACATTTTCACTAAGCTACCTTAAAAACAGCTTTGAACTGACTGCTTCAATCACTTCCGATTGACTAACAGCAGGGTTTCCCCCAAAACTTTTCAGTGCTCACAGTGGCACACACACTTGGATCCCTTTAATCATCTGAAACTTTGTGGTCAGGTTGCAAGAGGCAAAGGAGGCCTGAGCAAAGGCCCTCCGTTTTCTCTCAATCAGAATTCCAGGTGCAGCCTGCAGGAGACCTGAAACAACCAATTTGTGGTTGCAGCTCTGTCAAGGACTATGCAGAGGACATTTTTGAGATCTGGGCTCACCATTGGTGGGACAGAATCTGATGAAGAATCATTGGGGTAAGGAGACAGTATCAGTGAGGACTAGCTGATTCCCCGCCATGCATGTTCTATGGTAACAGTATCCCAGAAAGCTATAATAAGCAGATTCAAACATCACAACTATAGTGCTAAATATAACCTATAGACAAAGATCATCAAATGACCCACAAGACTTCAGGTGAAGAATTTTGTACAAATTAGCAAAATAGGTTTTAGTTAATGCTATACATTTAAAACCATCTATTACATACAGATAACTAGTAGTAATCAGTAACTGTGACACTAATTTTATGAATCCTGTTAAGGATAACAATTTTTCTTGCTACAAGTATGAATTATTTTTCCATTTAAGTTCCTGTACTACAAACTTACAAGTAATAATAAATTTCACATATGAATGTCTACTCTAAGTGTAGGTATTCTGAACCTAAACAGCAAATTAAATCCTTATTAAACTAAAAAAGCAGTGGCATCAAATTTTCCATCATTCATGTGATTGTTGGTGTTATTTTTATACTTACAAAGCCATGAGTCATATGTACTTCATACATATCACTTTGATGAATGCTTTACATTTGGAACACAGTCACCTTTTGCGATAGAATAAATAGAAGCTTATTATTTGGGAACTTTAAAAGTTGTGCAGTTTTTTAGCAACAAACATGTTTCCACTGCTCTGAAGACATCACTACTGCACCTCCAGAACCTTCTCTCCCCTAACAGAAACTCCACATCCTTCGTGACATGAGGCCCCATTCTTCTGCTTCCACAGTCCCTGACATGCACTCTTCTACTTTTCCCATTCCAGGGAATTTGACTGCTCTGGGTAATTTGTGATTTGTATCACAGAATTCTAGTATCTGGTTGGTTGATTTTCTTGAACTCTTTTTATGAATTCAAGAAGGATTCTATTTCATTCATTCTGCACTGTATCAAATTTGTTAAGAGCAGACAGTAATCCACTCTGGGCACTTGTCACATTGTGTTTATGAGCTCACCTGTTGATTGGACCTGGGGCGCTTCCACCTTCTACCTATTAAGAGTAATGTTACCAGAAACACTGGTGCTCAAATGTTCAAGAGTGTTCCTTCTGTTACTTTTAGGTATGAACACAAGCATGGGATCACTGGACCATACAATAATCATGTTCATATTCTTAAGGACTCACCAAAATGTTTCCATAATGCCTGCATCCTTTAGCCATCAACCAGTTTGCAATATTTCAGTCAAGTCTCCATCAGCAGTGCTCTGAGCTTGAGCCCCGACTGCCTAATGCTAGCTGATTACCTTTGCTGTTAATAAAATAATCTTCAAAAACTGTTTGTAATAGTGACCCATTTAAATCCTGGGGCTTAAATTTATGAAAATTTCTGGTTAAAAGAAACTATTAGTGGCCCCTCCTCCACTAATCACAGCCCCAGCAGCCAGTCAGTATGCAACTGCTTCATTGCAGTGTTCTGCGACCGCTTCACTGCCATCCACAGCTGCATCAGAGAGCCCCAGAGGCACAGCCCCACCTTTACCAATTGGAGGAAGAGCCCCAACAGCCAGGTAGCAAGTAAGACTATTGTGGCCAAGCTACTCCTCACCAGCCCCAGGGGCATCAGAGGCCACCCAGAGGCATAGGCTCCACCTGCACTAATTGGAGGAAGAATCATCACCTCTACCTATAAATACTCTAAACCCAGATGGGCAGAAGGCAGTGTAAGAGCACACCCAACAACATAAAGAGCAATAAGGCACCATCAGAACCCAGTGGTTCTACACCAGCAAGACCTGAACATCCCAACACAGATGAAGAAGAAAATGACTTTAAAAATACTTGATGAAGATGATAGAGGCACTTAAAGAAGAAATGAAAAATTCTTTTAAAGAAATGAAGGAAAAGACAAATAAAAATGGAAGAAATCAATAAATCTTTTAAGAAAGCCAAGAAACAACAATCAAACAGGTGAAGGAAACCATTCAAGACCTAAAAATTGAAATAGAGACAATAAAGAAAGCAGAAACTGAAGGAATTCTGGAAATAAAAAATCTGGGTAAACAAACAGGAACCACAGATACAAGTATAATCAAAAAAATACAAGAGATGGAAGAGAGTCTTTCAAGTGTTGAAGATACGATAGAGAAAACAGATTCATCAGTCAAAGAAAATGTCAAATCCAACAAATTCTTAACATAAAATATCTAGGAAATCTGGGACACCATGTAAAGACTAAACCCAAGAAAAAATAGGGATAGAAGGAGAAGAATCCCAGCTCAAAGGCACAGAAAATATATTCAACAAAATCATAGAAGAAAACTTTCCTAACCTAAAGAAGGACATGCCTATGAAGGCACAAGAAGATTACAGAACACCAAATAGACTGCACCAAAAGAAAAAAAATCCCCTCATCCTTGCCATATAATAATCAAAACACTAAACATACAGAATAAACAAAGAACATTAAAAATTTCAAAAGAAAAGGCTAGGTAACATATAAAGGCAGACCTCTCAGAATTACACCTGACTTCTCAATGGGGACTCTGAAGACCAAAAGGTCCTGGGCAGACGTTTTACAGACACTAAGAGACCATGGATGCCAGCCCAGACTACTATACCCAGAGAAGTTTTCAATCATCATAGACAGAGCAAACAAGATATTCCATGACAAAACAGATTTAACAGTACCTATCCACAAATCCAGTGTTACAGAAAGTACCAGAAGGAAAACTCCATTCCAAGGAAGTTAGCTACACCCATCAAATCACAGGCAATAGATGATCTCACACCGGGAAATTTTAAGGAAGGGAAACAGAAACATACAATGAACAACAAAACCAGAAAATAACAGGAATTAACAATTACTAGTCATCAATGTCCCTTAATATCAATGGACTCAACACACCTATAAAAAAAACACAGGCTAACAGAGTGGATATGAAAACAGGATTCATCCTTCTGCTGCATATAAGAAACATGCCTCAACTTCAAAGAAAGACATTACCTCAGAATAAAGAATTGAGAAAAGATTTTCCAATCAAATGGTCCTAAGAAACAAGCTGGTGTAGCTATCCTACTATCTAACAAAATAGACTTCAATATAAAATTAATTAAAAGTGATGGAGAAGAATACTTCATATTCATCACAGGAAAAGTTCATAAAGAAGAAATGTCAGTTCTGAACATTTATACCCCCAAAACAAAGGCACCCACATTTGTAAAAGAAACATTACTAAAGCTTAAAGCTTACATCAAACTCTGCACACTATAGCAGCAGACTTCAACACCCTACAGACAAATCTACCAGACAGAAATTTAACAAGAGAAATAAGGGAACTAATATTCCCATATAACATAACAGTTATCATGACTCAAATGGACTTAATAGACAATAGACACACACACATACAAAACATTTTACCCAAACACAAAAGAATATACCTTCTTCTCAGCACCTTATGAAACTTTCTCTAAAATTTACCACATACTCGATCACAAAGCAAATCTCAACAGATACAAAAAAATGGAATAACCACCTGTATCTTATCAGATCACCATGGCTTAAAGTTAGAATTCAACAACAACACAAAATATAGAAAACCTACAATCTAATGGAAACTGAAGAATGCTCAACTGATCCACCACTGGGTTAAGGAAGAAATAAAAAAAGAAATTAAAGTCTTCCTACGATACAATTAAAATGAAGGCACTACGTACCCAAGCTTATGGGACACTTTCAAAGCAATGCTAAGAGCAAAGTTCATAGCACTAAGTACCTACATACAGAACTTGGAGAAATCTCACACTAGCAACTTAACAGCACACCCTCTAGAACACAAAAAAGCAAACCACCCAGGAGGAGTAGATGACAGAAAATAATCAAACTGAGGTCTGAAATCAATAAAATAGAAACAAAGAGATCAATGCAAAGAATCAATGAAACAAAGAGTTGGTTCTTTGAGAAAATCATTAAGGTAGACAAACCCTCATCCAAACTAACCAAAAGGCAGAAATGAAAACAAAATCAGAAATAAAAAAGGGAGATAGCAACAGATTCTGAGGAAAACCAGAGAATCATTAGGTAATACTTCAAAAACCTGTACACAACAAAGTTAGAAAATCTAAAAGAAATGGACAACAATTTTCTGGGTAGGTATGACTTACCAAAATTAAATCAAGACCAGATAAACAACTTAAATGAACCTATAATCCCTAAGGAAATAGAAACAGTTATTAAAAAGTCTCCCAACAAAGAAAAAAAAAGTAAGATTTCCTGAGTAATTTGGGAGGGGAAGGAGAAGAAGAGGTGAAGGGAAGGAGGAGTAAAACATGAAGGAATAGGATGGTTGAAATGGAGGAGGGATAGAAAGGGAGAACAAGGAAAGAGATATCTTGATAAAGGAAGCCATTATGGGGTTAGGGAGAAACCTGGGGCTAGGGAGATTCCCAGGAATCCACAAGGATGACCCCAGTTAATACTCATAGCAATAGTGGAGAAGGTGTCTGAACTAACCTTCCCCTGTAATCAGATTGATAACCACCCTAATTGTCATCATACAACCTTCATCTAGTAACTGATGGAAGCAGATGCAAAGATCCACAGCTAAACACTGGCCTGAGCTCCTGGAGTCTAGTCAGAGAGAGGGAGGGGGGTATATGAGCAAAGGGGTCAGGATCATGATGGGAAAACACACAGACACAGTTGACCCAATCTAATGGGAGCTCACTGACTCTGCATTGACAACAGGGGAACCTACATAGGCCCAAACTAGGCCCTCTGAATGTCAGTGACAGTTCTGTGACAGTCTGTGTGGCCACTGGCTGTAGTACCAGGATTTATCCCTAGAGCATGAACTGGCTTTTTGGAGCCAATTCCCTGTGGAGAGATATATTACTCAGCCTGGATACAGGGAGGAGAGGCCTGGTCCTGCCTCAACTTGATACACCAATCTTTTTGACTCCTCATGGGAAGCCTTATGCTTTCTCAGGACTGGGATGGGAGATTGGGTGGGAAGAAGGTATGTGATGATGCAGGAGGAGGGGTTGGAGGGGAAACTGTGGTTGGTATGTAGCATGTCCCAGTATTTCTTCTTACTTCCACCCATGTGGAGTTGCTTATATTAGGAGGTAAAAGCATTAGTGTAGCAAAGAGAAGGACTCTATTTTGTGTCTAAAGCCACAAAATAATCTTCATTTTTGCCCTCCTTCAATTAGTTGATACAAGCTTGCTTCTTCCCTTCCATGTTCACCAAGCCTGTGCTTCTCGCCCTGCTTCCCAGGGTGCTGCTTTCTTCCTATACACTCCAAGATGCACCAGTTTCCCAAGGCTTGTCAGTGATACCCTGTTCCCTTTCCTGAAGATGGAGGTTCCTGAGCTGACACTGGTATACATCAGCTTCCCCTGGTTTCTTCAAATAGACTCAACTTCCTCTGCCATTACTCATACTTCACCCCCATTAGTACATCTTATCAATCACCCCTCACTCTGTACTTCTGTGAAGTACTGCATTGGTCAGACTCCCATTTCCCATTGTTTGAGACAGAAACAAATAACATCTTGGCATGTAACTCACTCTCATCTGTTCTAAGACTCCTCTCCATTTAGAAAATATATAAGGGTACTTCAAGATAAAACTCAGGAAAAATATAGCAGAAAGTGAGTATGCTTATCAATTCTCTTTATAAAAGAGCATTTCTGACCTGAAACAGAATGAATAAAATTAAAAGGGAAATATCTTTAAAGTGTGTGTGTGTGTGTGTGTGCAGAGAGATACATAGAAAGAAAGAAAGACTACATTTAAAACAGACAAAAATGTCTGCAACAAATACAGTAAATAACTTTTTTTTTTCTGAGATTCCGAGACAGGGTTTCTCTATGTAACAGTCTTGGCTGTCCTGGAACTAGCTCTGTAGACCAGGCTGGCCTCAAACTCACAAAGATCCACCTGCCTTTGCTTCCCAAGTGCTGGAATTAAGGGCATGTGCCACCATTGCCCAGCAGGTAAATAACTATCTTGATAATATCAAAATATATAAAAATAAAAGCTAAAATAGCTAAAGTATATTTGACATGATGCTTAACATCAATAAAACTGCAAATTAAAATGGATTACCACTTAATAAATAAACATTTTATTATGTTTATATCCAGTGTACAAGGATTATGAAGAGACAACACTCTTGCTTGTAGTAAATGGAAACAGACCTATAAAATATAGTGAAAAGTAACTGATAAATGAAACTAAACAGCCTGTATTCACATTCTGCACATCTATTCCTCACTCAATCTAAAACACTACAAACAAACAACTCTGCCGGTGCTGACCGTGCCAGGTGCTGCACCTTCCCTGATTAGACACTCTATCCATCATAGCTTTACAAAATCATTTAAAGCAAGATAATAAGCAATAATTATGATGATTTTACAAGTGAGAATTCTGTCAAAAGAAATTAAGAGGATCTTGACCCTTGGGTGCCTTGGTTTGGGTAAATGTCCTCCAAAGACCCATGTGCTGAAGAGTCATTACCAAGCTGTATCAGTCAGGGTTATCTACAGAAACAGAACTTGTGGAATTAATCTCATCTATCTATCTGTCTGTCTGTCTGTCTCTCTGTCTGTCTGTCTGTCTATTACCTATCTAGTTCCTGGAGAGAGTCATTATCTTTAGTCCATGATAAAAGCCATTCACTCTGTTAGTGAAGGAATCAGATTGGCTAGAAGGAAGGTCATGTGAGCAAGAAGGAATGCCAAGCAAGGAAAAGGCAAATGATCTCCCTCTGCCACACCCTTTTATTTATCAGGGCTGCCACCCCAGGGACCTGCACACATTTGGGAATGTTTTTTTTTTCCACATCAATTACAGCAAATAGTATAATTCTTCTTGTGACTCTAATCTGTGAGAAGTTGACACTAAATCCATGACAGGTACTCGATGACAATTGCAGGACCCTTAAGAAGTCTGCTACTCATTGGTGTGAACCTGAATGAGACACTGGAACCTGGCTTCTTTCTATTCCTTTCTTTATCAATTCCCCCATACAAAGCAAGCAGATTTTTCTCTGCCACACGCTTTCTGACGCTTTATAATCTCACCATAGGTCCAACAGTAATGAGGGATTTAATTTCTGAAACCATGACCAACAATAAACCTTCCCTTTCTATAAGTTTATTGTGACGTGTGTTTTGTTACAGTAACAGTCAACTCACTCACAAACTTTCTTGGGTCTTGTCCAATGGAACTCAGAAGTAATCGCAGGGCTACTTCTTCTGACCAATGGCAATTGAATGCATAAACTGTTCATATTATCCAAAAATAAGAGAAAACTGGAAATCAAGGCAACCTTGAAAGATACTGTTTATTTGCATGCCTCTTATTTGTTCAAAGCCCAGACTTTTCCTAAGATTGATGGGTACAAATCTACATAAATGAACACATATACTTCAAAAAATGTGGCTCAAGAAACATTTCTTGAACATGGTAAATTATTATGTAATACAGGCCACTGAAGAAAACAAATTTATAAGTGATGATCTCAATTTTTTAAGAAAACAGTTCCTTTTTATATTTTATATTGATTTTTATTGAGCTCTACATTTCTTTAGTAGAGGTCACAGATCACGTCTGAGTTGTTCTAATTCACTTTCGGGAATCCACATCTGACCCTCTACCCTCAACAGTCTTACCTCTCCCAAACATACAAAGAACTGCAATGCAAAGCCCAAGTTCCGGCCATTATATGCATATTTGGTGTTCCCAGTAGATTAATTGCTGCAATGTGTTTGCACCACAAGCCTCTACACTAACCTGCAGATTGTGGCCATTGTGATGATAAAGCAATAAATAAACAGCTGCACTTATGTTTCTTTCTGACTCAATTCTCACCTCATTACGGATTTTCCCCCACACCCAGCCCTCTTTTACAAGTCAGTAGGTGGGAAGTGTATGTTGGAAAGCAAATGCGATCTGGAAACAAAAGGCTCCAACAATCACCATTAATTAAATCACCATGGAATACAGAAATTTATTTTCTTCAGAAAATTTGTATTTCCCCCAAATAATCATAAACCTCTGTCTTTATCAGTAAAAGGAATGAATGAAAGGAATTAATAATTTAAGCAAAAGTAAGCCATTGTGGGAAAACTGTATTGAAGGCAGACCATCCTACCTGCAAATCCTGTTTAACGTCAAAGTGACAATCTGTATACACCCCCTGAACTTCAGTTTGTTCCTATAAAAATTAGGAATGATGATTGGCAGCACTGAGATGAAGGCTGTGAATAAACAAAACTACGCTGCAGTAAAATAGGTCTCAGAGTAGGTGCTCCACAGTGAGAACTCAGAGCACATTCCCATGGCCAGCACTTTATAATTTAATAACGTTTTCCCAACCTCCGAAAATCAAGCAGCCATATCTGGTATTGTTCCCAGTTCAGTGGGAAACCCACTTAAAGGCCTACCCTTGACTCTTTGAGTTTTCCTGGCCTGCGCATCTGCTTGAAATGACAATGGGAGCAGGAAGAAGGAGACAGGCTTCTGATTCCTCTTCTGAGGCTCGGAACCAGCTCAGTGAACGATTAGGCCACTCACATTCTGTCCTTCTCCCGCACTGCTTTATTTAAAATACCTCAATAGCAGTGCAGAACGTAAGCAAACTTACGTTAGCCCAGGTAAACTTTGTTATCCTGTGGCACATTCTTGCTAAGTCATTAAATGCTCTAGAGTAAATTTCCTTGCTCTGTGGTTTAATAAGGAATCGCTCAGAGTGGTAGAGTCAATTACAGTCCTGCTCCTTGCTTCCCACCTCGGAAAAGGATTGACAAATGACACACAGAGGCCTGGTTAGTGAGAGAAGTCGCTTCTCTCTTAACTGCAACTTAATCAGCATGGTAGTCCCAGTGTTAATGAATATTAGTCAGAAGACATTTCAGCCTGAAGTGCACCAGGGACCTTCACTAAGGCAGTCATTTCAGCCTGAAGTGCAGCAGGGACCTTCACTAAGGCAGTCATTTTGCAGATAAGAAAACTGAAGCTGAAAGAGTGAACAAACCCCACTAGGCTGTGGCAGGCACTGGGTATAAGCTTGGTTAATGAAAGAATCTAGTCAGAGGGCTAGATTTCAACACATAAAAAACATAACTATGGTATGCTGATGGCCTGCCATGATTAGATGTTATTATAAGTGCTGTATCCATGTCAGCTTAGGACACTGGCCACAAAGCATTCACAGACAAGGAGCTGGACACATAAGTTAGTTTAATGACCTAAAATATCACACAGGTAAAAATGATGAAGATGACCTTTTATCCAAAAGAACCTGTCACCCAGAATACACACACTTAGGAGTCTTAGTCCTGCATTTCTGCTTTCAAAAATGATTTGTCTCTCCAATTCCCTCCAACATTAATAGTAACCAAGTTCAACCACTGACCTCTCTCATCTTGAGCCCTGATACAGCTTCCTAGGCAGTCTAACCTCCTGTCTTCTCCCTACATGATTCTTCCCAGTGTCATCAAGCTGATCTTCAGAAAAACTCATTGAATTGTCCCTTTCCCTATGGTAAGACCTTGCAATGTTTCTCCCTCCGTTACTCCAAGTCCATAAAACCTGCCAACGGGTTTTGTGACTCTTCTTTATCTTTTTGTCTGGAAACACAGCAGCCACACTGAGCTTCATTTGTTTGCTAAAAGCCAGAAGTCACTTGACCACCACCTTTTCCTGTTGTTCTCCCATTCAAGCTGACGTCC
Source organism: Ondatra zibethicus (assembly GCA_004026605.1). Classification (NCBI taxonomy): domain Eukaryota; kingdom Metazoa; phylum Chordata; class Mammalia; order Rodentia; family Cricetidae; genus Ondatra; species Ondatra zibethicus. The sequence continues at coordinate 63,941 of PVIU01011061.1, forward strand.
ATTTATCTCCAGTGGAAGCTTAGATGTGGCTCACTAGGGGAGGGACCCATCTCTCCCAAAGAACTGGCAGTGCTAAGATAAAAACGCCCCTTAAACTGGTTTTTTTTAACTTTCTTGGACTGGAATCTAATGAAATTTGCCTCTACATCATTGGATAGGTTCAGAAGACATGGTTGTACACAGAATACTCTATCTTACCTAAAAACCCTCGTCTGAGTTCTAGAAGAAACTAAATCTGCTTGATCAATCTCACTATTTCTCTAAAAGAAATGAAACTTACTTATACCACATCAAAGGGAAATTCTTAAATGTCGTCATTATATTCATGTGCCAAGCACCAGTTAATTCCTGGAGTGTGTTGTCAACTAGTTTTTGGGTACCCACGGCTTCAAGTTGCCTCACAGGGTACATGCTGCAGCTAATACATGTTTATGTGTTAAGCAACTGCCTATCTATGCCTCCGTCCTGGGTCTCTAACACTTGCTGTTGCTTCTTGCCTCCATCTGCTGTCTCTCTGTGTTATAATGAGTGAAGTTTTTATTGGACCTCATGTATCACTGGGAAAGGTAGCAAAGGAGATAATCTCCAAACCAATGTGCTGAGATATCCTGAGAAACCTGCTCTTTAGCCTAAGAACTATTTGGACCAATCACAGACATGTGTCTTAGACTAATCACAGGCATTAAAGCTTGTGTTAGGACCAATTACAGTCATTAAAGTTTGTGTTTTGGCCAATCATAGCCTTGCCACCAGTCATAGTAACCTTTCTATTTGGGGAAGGGGAGGAAGTGATCCTCCTCTGGCCCACCTGTAAACAGTTCATTAGGTTTGTATCAGCACGAGTGTCAGTATAAAGAGTCCTAGATTGTGCCTGCTTTTAGATGCCACAATAAACAACTGCTGCTTCTGCATGACTGTTTCAAGATATCTATGGAATGTTCAAGATGGCTGGTGATGACACAAGGCTCTTTCAGCTGGCTGTTGGGAGTCCTAGTTCTGGACAACTGGGGCAGTAAGAAGGAAATCAATGATTTCTAATTAGAGAGTCAAATTTCCCCAATGTTTTTGCTTATTTATAGAAAAAAATGGGCATTAAAGGATGTGATAATAATATAAACTTAAAGAACTTATCATTAGGTTAACAGTGATTTTTAATAGATTTTAACAGTTCTCAATCACTGCCCAATTCACAAGGGAAAGTGGCTTCCCAGGATCTATCTCTACAAGTACTTAGAAGGGGAGAGAATCAGTGAAGAACTGATAATTTTTTTCTTAGATGATAATCAAATCCAGGACTCACTCTTACCAGGCATGAAATTTACAAATAAGTTGTGTGTTCCATAGACCTAATATATTTTATTTTAATGTGCTCATTTGTTAACATGTGAATATTCTTCAGGCTTCCAGAGGTATCATAGCATGGATATACATGTTGTCTCTATGGATGTTCACAGATTCAAAACTGTTTCAAGGTAGATTAATATGTCTTCACTATTATATAACAATACAACTATACAACATTAGTAAGAATTTATATGTGTTCAGAATGCATAGAGACTTGGTCTTTATTAAAAAGACTGAGACCAAATGATGTAAGAATGAACACACTCAAGATTTAAGAAGGCAATTATAAATGGTGCACTCATTGCAGGTTTCTTGGCTAAGACCCAATGCTTAGGGCTGATTCAAAACTCAGACGTTTCAGGGGACTCTTGATTTATAAGAACTGTTGGTCGAGAACTAATTCCACTACTGCTGAGGCAGCTGCAAAGATTCAAAGGCTACTCTGAGACTGGACACAAGCTGATCCCTCAGCAAGGGGAAATCTCATCTGCCCAGTAATGATAGTAGCCATTCAGAAAGAGAAACAGTTAACTTGACTAGTAGGAAGAGAAAATTCCCTTGAACAAAAGTAACAGCATATGCCAAGCTCATGCAAAGAGGCAATGTACAGTGAAGAAGTGCCAATGTTGGTGGATGGAAATAAGCAAACAGCTGCCAAACATGAGTTATGGCAGATAGTGACCAAGATGTCAGAGCAATGGACCCCAAAGCTGTGACAAAGGGGTTTACTTTGGAGCCAAGGACCTACATATAGCTTAAACCATCATTACCAAGACTGGATTTCCAAAAATCCCACTATTTTTGCTACTGTAAAGTATCTAGAATATGAAGTGCAGATATTGATTAGTTAAGGAACTATTAAGAAATGCCTGGGGAGGTAGGGCTGGTACAGTAGCTTGGTAGCATGCAGGAATTGTTGTCATTAGTCCCCAGCACTGCATCTATAATTTCCAAGTGCTACATTGGAAGTGGTGGAACAAGGAGGCAAACAAATTAGAAGTTCTAGATCATCTTTGTTCAAGAGTAGACTGGAATATGTAAGACCCTGTCTCAAAAACAAACAAAGAGAGGCCTTGGGGGAAGGACGAGTCCCCGGCTAGGGGGCCTCCTTTGTCCCACGGAGCCGAGCAGAGAGGAGCGGGCAACCCTCAGTAGGCCTGCCTTTGGGTCCGGGAACCTCGCCCAGCCAGCTTCCGCGGATTCATCTGGACCCTGTCCCAGCTGCACCTGAGCTCGGCCCACCCGGGCTGAGGCCTTGGGGGAAGGGCGAGTCCCCTGCTAGGGGGCCTCCTTTGTCCCACGGAGCCGAGCAGAGAGGAGCGGGCAACCCTCAGTAGGCCTGCCTTTGGGACCGGGAACCTCGCCCAACCAGCTTCCGCGGATTCAGCTGGACCCTGGTGAATGGGCCCCAGCCCGTCC
>PVIU01011062.1:0-66757 GCA_004026605.1 Ondatra zibethicus
GTCTAGCAGAGGGGAGTTATTGTCTAGTGACCATGTGTAAAGTACCCAATAGTCTAGCAGAGGGGAGTTATTGTCTAGTGACCATGTGTAAAGTACCCAATAGTCTAGCAGAGGGGAGTTATTGTCTAGTGACCATGTGTAAAGTACCCAATAGTCTAGCAGAGGGGAGTTATTGTCTAGTGACCATGTGTAAAGTACCGAGTAGTCTAGCAGAGGGGAGTTATTGTCTAGTGACCATGTGTAAAGTACCCAATAGTCTAGCAGAGGGGAGTTATTGTCTAGTGACCATGTGTAAAGTACCGAGTAGTCTGGTGAGGGTACAGAGCAGACTGGAATTCTAGTGGGAATCAACCCTGTGGTGCACATACATGTTTATATGATGACGGAGTTTGATATACAAAATTCAGTTCAATCTAAAAAAGAAGCCACACTGTGTGGGGGTGGGATGGGATCAAGAGATCTTCCCTCTAGAGCTTCTCTGTCCAAACCTCCATTATGTATTTGAAAAACAGGTGGGTCTGCAAATCTAGGGTCACTTTGGACACTGTCTTATAAAGAAAATGAGTATAATGAAAATAGTTTACTTAACAGTTTAGAATTAGAAACTTTTCAGGGTGACAGCCCAGAAAATGTGTTGTCATTAATCATTCTATCAGGTTTGCCAATTCTGTGTCTCCGCAAAGGTAGTGTTCTCTCCTCTCTTAATAAACTGAGTAATTTTTAAAAAGTAGTAGTTGAGGGGGAGTTTTACATTTATTAAGTTTACTAGATCTGGGCCATGGTGGCGCATACACACCTTTAATCCCAGCACTCAGGAGGCAGAGGCAGGTGAATCCCTGTGAGTTTGAGGCCAGCCTGGTCTACAAGAGCTAGTTCCAGGACAGCTAGGACTGTTACACAGGGAAACTCTGTCTCGAAAAACCAAAAAAAAAAAAAAAAAAAAAAAAAAAAAAAAAAAAAAAAAAAAAAAAAAAAAAAAAAAAAAAAAAAGTTTACTAAAAGAAACCTAAGGACCTAAAGATGAGAACTCAAGTGTTAAATTGTGCACTCTCCTACAATAAAATTTAAAATGTAAACAAAAGTCAGGTGTGGTAGGGTTTACCTTTAATCCCAGTACTCTGGAAGCAGAGGCTGAAGATCCAGGTCTCTGCGAGTTCAAAGCCAACCTGGTCTACATAGCAAGTTCCAGGCCAGCCAGGACTAGATAATGAGACCCTATCAAAAGAAAGAAAGAAGGGAAAAAAAAAAGATGTTTTTTATGTAGAGGGCCCAGTGGAATTAGGTGTACATATGCAATCCTAGCACTTAGGAAACAAAAGCAAATCCCATGTTTCAGGCCATCCTAGGATACAGAGTGAGATTCTGTCTCACACTAATAACAAAAGTTTATGTGGAGTATTGACATCTATATTTGAATAAGGCTTTGAAGTAATAATGCTCTATATTATTTTTCCTTATCTCTATGTCCCAATTATCTTTAAACGTTGTTTTGTCTTTAGTTTTGGAGCATCCTTTAACAAATGTGCCTTTGATATAGGAGGTTATAATCCTTTAAAATATCAGGCATTAAAAAGCTTGGCTAAGTCTGCCGAGTCTTTAAAGATAGCAGCAAAGCAGTACAGTGGGCTTCTTTACAGAGCTTTTCCATGTAGTGTATCCAACTTGACTCTGCTTAAAGGTGCCCAGAGCCCTCCAAGTCAGGGTCTTAGAAGTCCCATTTCATCACAGTTTGCATTTTTCTTTTATTTCTTGTTATTCAATCTACTGCATACTGACTGAAGTCTTAAAATATGGACTTTTTTTTTTGTTTTTGTTTTTGCTTTTCAAGACAGGGTTTCTTTGTGGCTTTGCAGCCTGTCCTGGAACGAATTCTTATAGACCAGGCTGGCCTCGAACTCACAGAGATCTGCCTGTCTATTCCTCCCGAGTGCTGGGATTAGAGGCGTGCGCCACCACTGCCCGGCTATTTTTTAAAGCTTTCTAACTTAACTTTTTGTTAATTCTCCATTTGGGCATAAAAAGTCATTTGTGGGTTTTTTTGCTCTTTTAATTAGTACTTTAAAGCTCTCCCACATTTCACTATAGATTTATACATTCTAAGTAAAATTCTATAAAATCAAATTCTACATTACATCAATAGTAGAATTATTTGTCCTTGTTTCCCCCTTCTAAAAGTTTGACTGCAGTTATGGGGTTCAAATCCAGGGCTTGGACATGCAAAACAAGTTCTCTTCCATTTGCTGTTATGTCCTACTATTCTTAGGTATTTTTATGCTACATAGTTTATAATTGTTTTTTAATTTTTATTTATCTTATGTATATGGATTTTTTTTTGCCTGCATGTATATCTGTGTATTATATGCATACCTAGTGCCCATGGAGACCAGAAGAGAGCATTGGGTCCCCTAGAAGTGGAATTACAGATGGTTGTGAGCCACCATGTAGGTGCTGGGAACCAAGTTCAGGTCCAGTGGGAGAGCAGCCAGTGTTCAAAACCACTAAGCCATCTCTCCAGCCCTTGTTTAAACATCTCTCTCTCCCTCTCTCCCTCTCTCCCTCTTTCCCTCTCTTTTTAATGTGTTTTGATGTTTTGTCTGTATATATATCTATGTAATGGTGTCAGATCCTTTGAAACTATAGTTACAGCAGATGTGAGCTGCCATGTGGGTTCTGGGAATTGAACCCAGGCCTTCTAAAAAGCAGACAGTGCTCTTAACTGCTGAGCCATCTCTCCTTTTTCCAGCCCGTTTCTTTTTTCTTCTTTTCTTTTTGTTTTTTGGAGACAGGGTTTCTTTGTGGCTATCCTGGAATTCACAGCGATCCACCTGCCTCTTACCTCCCTAGTGCAGGGATTAAAGGAGCATGCCACCACCACCCAGCTTGTTTAAACATCACACCCTAATTATTTTCTTTATGGTCTCTTGTACTTAGAGATCCAAGTTCCAATTCTGTGGCTGCTAGCTATCACAGTGGTGCTCACTTCTAAAGTCTCCATTGATCTCAGGCTGTGTGCTTGTTACTTGAATTTGGTATGGTTTTTGTTTCGTTTGCTTGCTTTTGAGGTGGGATTTTAATGTATAGCCCTGGCTGGCCTAGAACACAGATTTCACCTGTTTCTGCTAAGATTAAAAGGGGGGTGGGTATATGGGTGGGTGTGTGTGGGTGTGACCTGTTTCTGCTGGGATTAAAGGTATGGAGTGGGGGTTAAAGATGATACAATCTTGGTGTATAGCCTAGGCTTGGTTTGCACTTGGCACTCTATTTCCTTAGCCTCTGAGTGTTAGGATTGCTTTTGTATGCCACCATGCCTGATGTAAAAGCAGAAGTCACAATCATTGTTTGAAGAAATCTGTGAGAGTTGGAAATGATCTCAGCAGATACTGTACATCTTTTTTTTTAAGATTTATTTATTTATTGTGTATACAGTATTCTGCCTACATGCATACCTGCAGGCCAGAAGAGGGCACCAGATCTCATTACAGATGGTCGTAAGCCACCATGTGGTTGCTGGGAATTGAACTCGGGACCTTTAGAGGAGCAGGTGGTGCTCTTAACCTCTGAGCCATCTCTCTAGCCTGATACTGTACATCTTCACATGCAGCCACCAATACCTTGAGCACTCTGGGATGGTCTCTCTGTGGAAGGTGTTGATCTAGCAGGGCAGGGGATGAAAATTTGCAATGTTGTTGCTAGTTTCTGAACAGTCAGAAAGGAGCTAGGAACTTCCATGCCTTTGGGCACACCCCAACCAGCCACCTCAGGGTGTTCAGCTGTATTGTTCTTTATAGTCCTGTACATCCTTATGGTGTGTGGTGTGGTAACAGTGGTCCTCATTTAAAAGTACTTGAGCTTTTCTTTGTTCCAGCAGTAAGTCTAAAAGCATTTTTCTTAAGTGTCTTTACCAGGTTTTTCTTCATGAAGTTTATAGACTTCAAAATTCAAAATAATGTAGTTATCTTACTAAAAAAATACACTGTGATTATTTCCAGCATCAGGATTTCAGTAATGTTTCCAGTTTTGCTTTGTTGGAGAGCATGCAGTCACTCATGGCATGCATATTTGTTTGCACCAACTTTATGATATAGTAAAGAAAGAAAATAGTGAAGAGAAATTTCTTAATATCAATTGACGCTTGTAAAACAATACTTTCTGTCAAACAAATATTGAAGTATAGTTTATGTTGGCAAGTACTGTGATTGCTCTGTTTGAATTCAAAATGTGTATTACATTAAAGCCTAGGAACTTACTAAAATTCAGACTCTGATAAGTTCTGAGCCATTTAGGGACTGGGTGTTGAATATGCAAGTTTGGGAAACCATTGGGAATTAAAGAATCCAGCTGAACGTCTCAAGTTTCTGAAACAGTACATTTTTTCAGACTTCATGGAATTGCTGTGTGTCACATACACTTGCTTGGCTCAGCAGGCCCAGCAATGAGGTATTTCTATTGTATATTTGTTTTGCAGGGATCTTAGCAACATCAATTGTGAAGAGCTCGGTCCTTTGCCTCCTGGATGGGAGATCCGCAATACCGCAACAGGCAGAGTTTATTTCGTGGACCATAACAACAGAACAACACAATTTACAGATCCTCGGCTCTCTGCTAACTTACATTTAGTTTTAAAGTAAGTTTTGATTCAGTACATGTGGAAATATTAGTCTAAATAAGAGGGCATATCTGTGCTTTTATAATAAATGTGAAAGAGTATCTGGGGCTGGAGAGATAGCTCAGTGGTTAAGAGCATGACTGCTCTTCCAGAGGACCTGGGTTCAATTCCCAGCACCCACATGGCAGCTCACAACTGTCTGAAGATCCAGTTGTAGGGGATCTGACACCAGTGCACATAAAATAAAGTTAAATAAACCATAAAAATATATTTTTTAAAAAAAGAGTATCTGCTCCTTTAAATTTATAATGTTGATTTATTTTTATGATGCATTCTCAAGGAATATTGGTGTAGCCTGGCAGGAACATATGTGTCTTGCTGTCATGAAAAGTCTTAAGCTCTTAAAACATTTTAAATGCCATATTCCATAGTCTTTGAAAGGTTTGAAGAATGCCTGTCCATCTGAAATACATATCTGTCCATCCAGAAAATCTAACTAACATGACTACAAGCTTGACTATTATAGATGACTATTTATTAACCTATATTTCTTAATTATACATTACATTTTAAAATGAACGACACAATCACAATACCTTAATCAAGAGCAGGAATATACATATAACAAAATTAACCTTAAATTTGTATCAATAAACCAAGATCCATACCAATGCATATTATTCATGTCTATATCATATCCTCCTTTAAATGTAAACAAACATTTATAGACAGTATTTTGGAATATGGGCGTAGTTTCTCCAAACTGCTTCTTGCTGTTTACTGGGTGAAGTATTTTCTTTGTGGAGGTGTTCATAGCGACTTTTCAGGGCATGTTGTTCCATCAAGCCATATTGGTCTGAAAGCAATCCACAGTTCTCATCTTCTGTGAAAACAAAAGAAGAACCTCTTTTCCAAAGTAACTTATCCTTAGACCCAAACTTGGAAGTCATGATACTTTTATAATATACATGCTGGTTTAGCTTAGCAGCCCATACAATGAAATGTCTCTCTGTACTTAGCTCATTCACAGTCAAAAAATTCAAAGATAACACAATAATATACATAATCCAGACTCTCTGAATTTTCTGTTTTTACATGGCTTAATCTATGACTGTCTTTACTCTGTCTCTTTAAAGACTTTACTGCTTTTTATAACTGTCTATATTCTTTTTCTTCTCTGTCCCATGCTTACGTACATTTATCCAACACTGTGACCCATTTATAGGTCTTTTTTTATCTGGATTTGACTTTATTGCATATCTGTAATTCTTTACTGTCCAGAAGCGCTTTTTTAAAATGCTAAGTGCCTCTTAAAACTTAAACTGCACCATTACTAGGGTTTATATAGTACTTGCTGCTTGCCCAATCTAAAACTTAAGCTGTGCCATTACTATGGTATATATGGTACGCCTGCTTGCTCTGCACAGTCCAGCATAACAGAACTGTTTATGCCTCTGAGCTGCCCTACTTCCAGGCACACAGCCGGTCCAAGTTGCCATTAAGCAGGCCACAGTACACTGCTCACAAACCCCATCCAGATGCTCGTTCTCCCGAAAGAGCCAGAGGTCACACTGGCTCATGGCAGCATGGCCCAGAAAGATGGCATTTTAAAATGGCAGTGCGGCTTATTTTTTCCTGCTGCTGCTTCTGAGTCAGGAAAACCTCTCTTAAAGGAGCTGCGACACACTGCCAGCAAATAGCAAGAAGCTGTGTTAAACTCTGTAATTTTTTTTAAATCTAGAATTCCTTTTCAAGCCCTCTCAGGTTTTCCATGTATTTAGTTGGCCACATGGGTGCCAATTTGTAGCAGCAGGCTGCTTGGCTGCTTGTTCGTTTCCTGGATGTCCAGACCCCCAAAATAATCACATAGGAACTGTATTAATTAAATCACTGCTTGGCACACTAGCTCTAGCTTCTTATTAGCTAGCTCTTACATCTTAATTTAACCCATCTCCAGTGGCTTACCAGCTAAAGTTCCAGCATCCATCTCTGATGGCAGCTTCATGGCTTCTCTCTCTCTGCCTTCCTATTCCCAGCATTCAGTCTTGTTTTCCCCACCTACCTGAGTTCTGCCCTATCAACAGGCCAAGGCAGTTTCTTTATTCATTAATGGTAATCACAGCACACACAGAGGGGACTTCCACATCAGCCTGAACTCAGAGAACTGCCTACCTCTGCGTCCTGAGTGCTGAGATCAAAGGCGTATGTCACCACAATAGGCCTATGAAGATATTAAATTATGTTTTTTTGTGATAATTTGTTTGGAGATAAATTTTTATCTTTGTTGCTCAGGCCTCCTGGAACTGGTTTTTTTTTTTTGTTTGTTTGTTTTAAATTTATTTATTTTATATATATAGTGTTCTGGGCACCAGATCTCATTATAGATGGGTGTGAGCCATCATGTGGTTGCTGGGAATTGAACTCAGGACCTCTGGAACAGCAGTCAGTTCTCTTAACCTCTGAGCCATCTCTCCAGCCCCATGGAACTGGTTTTATAATCCAGATTAGCTTTGAACTTTTTATTCTTCTGCCTCAGTTTTCTGAAGACTGGGCATCTTTAATTTTCATTTTCCTAGCTATTCATGTGGTAAGCTTATTCTTTATGTGTGTGTTATTTTGAGACAGGGCATCCTTGAGTTGCCCAGGCTGGTCCAGTACGCACTCTGTGTCCTTAGCAGTCCTTGAAGTTGGGATTCTGTGCCTTAGCCTCATGAGTAGCTAGCCTACATTACCAGGCCTGACTAAATACATTGTTACCTTATTCAATAGCTGTGGCATGGTGTGTTTGTTTCAAGACAGGGTCTTATATACCCCAGCCTGACCTTGAACTACTATCTGTGTAGTAGAAAATTGTAGTAATGAGGGGCTCAGGCTGCGTTCCCGGCACAGGGCCCCTTGTTCTGTCCCGCCCAGCTCCCAGTGCGTACCCGATATAATTACACAGAAACTGTATTCATTGAAATACTGCCTGGCCCATTAGCTCTAGCCTCTTATTGGCTAACTCTCACATATTTGTTTAACCCATTTCTAATAATCTGTGTGTCGCCACTAGTCGTAGCTTACTGGGAAAGATTCAGCGTGTCTGACCTGGGAGCTTCATGGCAGTGGCTCTCTCTGGCTCTGTCCCATTCCCAGTATCCTGTTCTCTTTCCCTGTCTATCTAAGTCCTGCCCTATCAAAAGGTCAAGGCAGTTTCTTTATTAACCAATAAAAGCAACCCAAATACAGAAGGACCCTCCTACACCAGAAAATGACCTGACTTCTAGTATGGGGGTACCATGCCTACATTTTAATGTAGTTTTTCTAACTTTGTATATTTTTTTAAGCTCATACAGTCAGAGAGATGGTGTGTGTGTGAATGGCAAAAAAAAAAAAAAAAAAAAAAGTTCTTGGAGCAAATGCTTTGGCTGTGAGCCAAAAAATAAAATAATGAAGTTAGTTTAACTATTAGTCTGAATTTTAGGGACCTCTTATGTATGGATTATATATATACATATATATCATTAACAACTATTTATAGATTGCTTTGATTTTAAATGTTTTTTAATTTTTTTTCTGTTTAAACAGTTAGGAAGTGAGGAAAAAAATTCAGATTGTTATACAAATCATGGAGAGGGTAATTATGCAAGCCAGAAAATAATAGAGTGGGCAAGTTACATTTTAGAGCGGAATCTTGAATTTAAACTAAGAAGAGCCTGAATTGGTGTTTTAGAGGAAGCCATGGGAGAAGCTGCCTGTTAGAAGTCTGCAGCTTGTGTGTGTCACGTGCTCATGAGGGCAGCCTGTACTGCTGTGGGTCCCTCAACGTCCTCATTTCTCGCCTTCAGAATCCCTCCTGAGATACAGTGCTGACTCCCTTTAAAGAGATGTTTTTAATGTTATGAAGTTAAATAGTTCTGTGTATGAGGCCTCAGCATATTATATGACATTATTAAATATAATACATTATCAATGGAATATATTAATATAGTATATAATATTAACAAATATAAGCATTATTGAATAAATATATGAATATATAATTAATGTAATGATATATATGCTCCTAAATGTGTATATATTAAATATAATATACAGATATGACATTATTAAGCTATTGCAAATATTGTCATTAGGGCTTAGTAAATCACCTAGCCAAGGACACATATCCTTCTTAGAAACCCTATTTTAAAAAAAAAAAACTTGCTTGAAAAGCATACTTTGTACAATTTAAAAAACAACAAGTAACTATGTCAATCATAGTAGTTAAAATAACTAACATTGACTCTGCTTGTTGTGCTCTGAGCACTGGGTAAACGTTCCTGCCTTCTACATTCAGTCCTGTCTTCATGGGTAAGAAAAGCGGAGCCTCAGACAGTGTCACAGCTTGCCCAGAGTACATAAAAAGTGCTGGAGCTGAGATCTGAATGCAGCCTGATGTGGAGGGTCTTTCCCCCTTCCTTTTCCTGTTTTCATCCTTTACACTATTCCTGTTGTTTTGAATGGTATCACAGAAATTCTACCTTAAAACTAAAGGAAGCTTTTAAAAACAACTATAAACGAAGACTACAACTTGAATCCTTTCTGTTTGTCAGGCTTACTTATTTCAAGAAAATAATTTGTGTGATAAGGTCTTTGGACGTTGTCAGGGAGCAGATTGGCATCCCCACTGTCTTCTGACCAGTGGACATCATCCCTTATATAACAGCCCCTTACACCCTAATATAGCTGAGGAGACAAGCTACTTTACTGTTTTATTCTGTATTTGAGACTGAAACAGTTGTAGGAGGAAGGATCTCCATCAAGCTGTCAGTTCAGATTTCTGTTTCGTTTTTCCAGAAAAAGTCTCTGAATGAATGACAAGCAGTGCTTAGCACCCACCTAATTTTAAATTGAATGATGGGACAATGTGGAGGAAACGGTGCCTGAACAATTGGTCTTAGCATCTGCATAAGGTTTCATGAATAGAACCTCAGTAACCAGTTTTATCAGACTGATGATATGCCCCAATAAGGCTTAGGAAATGACAAATTTCTTTTACATTCTGATTCTGATTTAAATCTAGAATTGCAATCTTTTGTGTTCTCAAGTATTTTGATAATACTTCTGCTTATTTCCAGTCGTCAGAACCAATTGAAAGACCAACAACAGCAGCAAGTGGTGTCATTATGTCCCGATGACACTGAGTGTCTGACAGTGCCAAGGTACAAACGAGACTTGGTTCAGAAACTAAAAATCTTGCGGCAAGAACTTTCCCAACAACAACCTCAGGCCGGCCACTGCCGTATTGAGGTTTCTAGGGAGGAGATTTTTGAGGTAAATATATAAGCCTTAATTTCAGCTAGAAGAAAATTAGTGTTTTACTTGTTTTCTCTTTGTTTTGAGACAGTTTCACTGTATAGCTCTAGGTAGCCTGGAACTCTCCATTTTGACCAGGATGTTCTCAAACACCTACCTGCCTCTGCCTCCGAAATACTGGGATTAAAGTCATGCACCATCATGCCTGGACTTTGTCTCACTCTTTCTAAGGAGACATTTTTTGAGATTTATATCTGATTAAAGCGAGAGTATTCTCATTAATTTTTTCCTTCCTTCCTTTATTTTTATTTCATTTTTTTTCTTGAGATAGTTTCTCTGTGTAGCCCTAGATGTCCTGGAACTCTCTGTAGACCAGGCTGGTCTCGCACTCACAGACATCTGTCTCCTCATGAGCTTTTGTCTCTCAGAGCAGTTCTGGCCTTTTTTTTGTTTGTTTGTTTGTTTGTTTGTTTTGACAACCTGAGGTTTGAGTGGCCTTGTTTATAGTTGTCATTTGTATTTCAAAATGATGGAAAGAGCTTCCCACCTGGAAAACATTAAATAGTAGGTGATGCTTATGCACTAAAATGGTTCAGAAGCTCCAGGTTCTTGGGAAGCAGATCTTCAGAGGCTCTGCAAGTGAACTCTGGAGCTGGAATCACAGTCATGGCCAAGGTTGGAGTCTTGGAGCTTGTCGAGGAGCCAAGACTTGAGACAAAAAGTAAATCCTGTCACAATGCTGGGCTGTGTGGTCAAAACCAAGAAGATTGGGGGCTGGAGAAACAGCTCAGCAGTTAAGAGCACTTGTTCTTCTAGAGGACCTGAGGTCAGTTTCCAGCACCTCTGTTAGATGGCTCACAACTGCCAGTAACGCAAGATTCCGGGAATACAATGGCTTTAACCATATGTGCACATGAATAAAAATTAAAATATGGGTATGTCATACCCATACATGTACATGAATAAAAATAAAAATAAGTCTTAAAAAATCAAGTTCCTAGCCAGAGATTCTCTGTTCTCCCTATCCATCAGTGTCAAAATTAACTTCTTTCTGGGGTATCCTTCATGGTTAAGGTTGTAAAGATTAAGGCAGTTTAGAAACAGACTTGTATTGACTGGTGGAACAGGTTCAAGGCATTTGTTGGCAAATGGAGACTATAATGGTGACGTTGTTAGTGCTAAGGCAGTGGCCACCCTAGGCAGCTTTACCAAGGCCATCTTAGATACCATCTCCCAAGACCTGCAGCTACCTCAGACCTCTAGAAAGAGATGTGCTTACCAAGTCTTCCTATCAGGAATACACAGATCATCTTATAAAACTCAGAGTAGGGTCTCTGTACAGAAGACCCAGGATCCAGCTATTGGCTACTATAAAGGAATTTTATACAAGAAAAATAAAGTGAATTAAGTCTATTTTTTAAAAAAAAAGAGGCATGTGCCTCCATACCTAACTATATAACCCCAGCACTCAGGGTTAGAGGAGATGGATCTCTGCAAGACCACGGCCAGCTAGTTTATATAGCAAATTCCAACCCATCTAGAGGCCAACATTGTTCAAGGCCAGCCTTGGCTTTGTGAGAGTCTGTCTTTATCCTGTCCTCCAAATAAAATGAAGCTGTCAGTGTAATTAATATACTAATCATTTTACTTATGTTCTTTTAGAACTGTGCTTATTTTATATTTAGTTTCTACTGGTGCCTCTGACTTAAACTTAGATCAACCAAATTCATAAATCAGATTTTACATCAGTTAAATTAGTTTTGTGATTTGGAGAAAAAGAACTCAAAATTAGAGGCTAAAACACCTGATGATTATATGTTAAAATTGTTTTTCAGGAATCATACAGACAAGTCATGAAAATGAGACCAAAAGATCTCTGGAAGCGATTAATGATAAAATTTCGTGGAGAAGAAGGACTTGACTATGGAGGGGTTGCCAGGTAAGGTCTTGGCAATAAATGATATATGGATTTTTTCTTAAGTTAATCTGTGTGAGTGTTTTGCCTGTGTGTATGAATGTACCAAGTGCATGCAGTACCCACTGAGGACAGAAAAGGCTATTGGATTCCTGGGAATTGGAGTTACAACCATTTCAGGCCAGTGTTTGCTGGTAACACAACCCAGGTCCTCTCCAGGAGCAGGCAGTGCTCTTAACTGCTGAACATCTGTCCAGCCCCCTTGTGAATCTTTATACTAAACAAAATTAAGATGTGCCTGTTATAACTTTGTCATGAATATTTAAGTTTTATAAAACCTCAATAGTGTTTGCAATACAGATGAAATCCTAGTGTATTTATCCACAATGAGGTTATGGTGTCAGAAGAGTAGTTCATACTCTCAGGATCGTGGAAGCCTTGCGGGACTGTGTAGGACTGGCAGCCTCTGTTTGTATGTCTCTCATCTTTAGCACATCTTATTTCCTCTGCCTCACGCTGTCAGTTCTAAACTGAATGCTGATTCCTTTGACATGTTCTTTTGTTTGTTTTACTTTGCTGTATTTGTGTTGCAAGTTGCGAGCTGCTTGTTGGTTCCCAGATGCTCTGCTAGCTTAGACCCAAAATAATCACACAGAAACTATATTAATTAAAACACTGCTTGATCCATTAGCTCTAACTTCTTATTGGCTAACTCTTACATCTTAATTTAACCCATTTCTATTAATCTGTGTGTCTCCACATGACAGTGGCATGTCTGACTCTGGCTGTGGCTCCATGGCATCTCCCTGACTCCGCCTTCCTCCTCCCATGCTATAGGCCAAAGCTGTTTCTTTATTCATTAACCAATAAAGCAACACATAGAAGGACCTCCTACACCGTATTTGTTTACTCATATACATGTATATCTCACAATGGTCCTTAGAATATTTTAATAGAGAAGTATTATATGCTGTTTCTGCTATATTCATAGTCATACATTGAGTCCAACTTATTGGTTATTCGTACATTAAGTCAGCTTATTTATGATAGCATGTATGTTGTCAAAATTTTTCCAGGTGTGACATTTACTTTATATAAATAAATGTAGTAGAACCACAGCCCTGAGCTGCTAAGTAGTCTTGGTTCTTCTGTTGTAAGTCCAACTTAAGCAAATTGTGTTTTCACCAAGTCCTGTAATTGTTAGTGCCTTATTAGTACCTGTTGTGTTTATCGGCTTTTTATCTAAAAATGAACGTTTTCTTTATAGTTTTTTCATAACTATTATATTTTTGTAGGATTTTAATATTTTTGTCTGTTTAGGTTATTTTTCTTTTATTAAAAATTTTTAACTAAATTATAATTGCATCACTTCCCTCCTCTTCACTCTAGTCCCTCTCATACCCCCTCAAACTGATAGCCTCTTTTTCCATATTCCGTATTCTATCTCCAGTACAACAGAGAAGGAAGAGAAGTGGTATGGGGCATCCCCACAGAATGACCTGTGGGTCTACCTATATCTAAAGCTTTGGGGGTCTCTGGGTTTATCTCATGGCTTGCTTTAGACTTGATACAATAGAAGATGATGAAATAGGTATTGACATCTCTTACTAGAACAGTACCACAAAACACTCCACAGTCCAAAAAGTAAGAATAAATTCATGCTGTATTTTTTTTTGTTTTGTTTTGGTTTTTTTGTTTTGTTTTGGTTTGGTTTGGTTTGGTTTTTGAGACACAGTCTCTATGTACCCCTGAGTGTCCTAGAATTCACTGGGTAGGCCAGGCTGGCCTTGAACTCAGGAATCTGCCTGCCTATAGTTTTATGTATCCTTATGAAACTAATATGTATCTGTCTTGATAGAAGTAGACTTCTAGATGAAGTAGATGTTTTGAATGAAAACACATTCTTCCATTTATTTATTTTTCATGGGCTGTAAATTTTATTTAGCTTTTAAAGTGATAGTTATAGGGCTACAGCATCTCATGAGCAGCTAAACTGCTATACTCACTGATGCTAAAGTATAATAAAATTGCTCCAAATTATGAACAATAACTGTATAATAAGTTTATTTGATCTTTAAACATTTTATTTTTTTGTTGTGATTTAATAGAACCACAACTAGTACTGTATTTTCTTTTAACTTAAAAGAATTGTGGAAACTGGACAGAATGGAGAAAGGCCCTTTATCCCAGCACTCAGGAGGCAGAAGCAGGTGAATCTCTGAGTTTAGGACAGCCTGGTTAGAGTCCAGTAGGTTAAAGCGTTCACCATGCAACCTGAGGCCAGTCCCCAAACCGCATAAAAGTGGAAGGAGAAAACCAACTCCTCAGAGTTGTCCTTGGACCTCCCCATGGCACATGTGCTCACACACATCATGCAAACCCATAACAATAATAAATTTTAAAAATTGAGAAATGACACTAGGGTGAGTAATGGCATAGCTCAATTAACAAATTCCTTTATCTTTTCCCCTAGGGAATGGTTGTATCTCCTGTCGCATGAAATGTTGAATCCTTACTATGGTCTCTTCCAGTATTCTAGAGATGATATCTACACGTTGCAGATCAATCCTGATTCTGCAGTTAATCCGGTAACAACTGTGGTCACAGTAGTGTGAATGTGCTGGGACCCTCTACTCTCATCTTTAAATGTCAGTGTGGTTATCACAAAGGAATCACTTGCCTGATCCACACCCTCTGGTTCAGCAGCTGCCCTTTTTGAAAGCTGTCCCAGTAAATTATTATATATGTGCTCTGCACTCGGACACTTGGGTATCTACTATTGGTTATCCCCCAATGGACACAGCACAGTTGTCCATACAGAAGACTGATTAAATTATGACATAAAATATTATAAGTGGTTCTTCTTGATCTGGGTCTAGTGGTTGTGTCTGGTGGTATTATCGCATCACTTAGAAGTAGAGGCTAGACCGAACTGCATAGTAAGACCAAGGAAACATGGGGTGGGAGGTCCTTCTGTACATGTGTTGCTTTTATTGGTTAATGAATAAAGGAGCTGCTTTCAGACAATGGCTTAACAGAACATAGCCAGGCTGGAAGACATATATAGAGAGAGAGTAGATGGAGTCAGTGAGGTGCCATGGAGCCCCCAGAGGAAGCCTTGTGGTAAGATATAAAGTAGAAATTGGTTGATTTAAGATAAAAGTCAGCCAGAGATGTGCTCAAGCTATTGCCAAGCAGTGCTGTGATTAGTACGGTTTCTGTGTGACTGTTTCGGGTCTGGGAAGCTGGGAACGAACAAGCGGCCTCCAACTACAGAAAGGAACCAAAGAACATAGCTGATGAAATTAGAAAGACATGGAGTCTCCAGGTGCCTAGGCTCCTACCTGAGATTCCAGATCTTTCCAGGCCAAAGCAAGAGATGACACAAGTTCTAGGCCAGCCTCGCCCTTACACAGAGCTATAGGGCAGCTTCGATTGTGGTAGGAAACCTTTTCTCTAAAAAAATCAAAAAGCTCCAAAAGATGTAGAATAATATTCTTGTTAATTCTTGTTATATAAGTTACTATCTTTGTGATTGTGGGCATGTGCATTGCCTTAAACCTCAATTATTTTATTGTTAAAAATTAATAAAAAGAGTTTGCACCTTAGAAAATGGTTGTGACCACAGAGAAACCCTTTCTTGAAAAACCAAATAAAAAGAAAAAGGTTGTGAAACTTACTTGAGACCCTATATATTAAGCATTTAATTATGCTTTTTTAATCCTATAATACATTATTATTAAATACTTAAATAATAATGTGCTAAGTGCTGGGGCTGTTGCTCAGGGGTAGTAAGCTTGACTAGCTTTTTGTAAGGCCCTAAGTTTGTCTCCAGTACCAGCTTCCCCTCCAAAAGTTAGTAGTTACTGCTAATTTCTTGCTTTCTAATTAAATCTGTTATGTTTTCACATGGGCATACTGTGAAATTAAGGAGCATGAGATTAAGATATGTGCTAAAGACATGTGTTCATTTTATGTTAAGTGATATTAAGTGAAAGGTTATATAATAATGTGATACAGCTTTGCTACCAAAAAATATGTAAGAAAAAACCTTAGAAGGTCTATGTCATAAAACTGATAATCATTTACTCTGGGTGTTAAATTATGGGTGACTTTTAATGTTCTCATTGCTTATGTATGTTTATTTAAATATTTTCAAGAAAGCATGTGTTAATTTAAAAATAAATATTTTAAGATAAAATAAGTTTTAAGATGAGATTAAAAATTACTTATTAAATGAAAAAGCAAAATATTTTAAAAATATAGCTATCCAACCAACCAACCAACCAGTGTGGCGAAATAACAGTTGTGGTGGTTGGTGTTGGCTCATCAGGCCATCCTTTATTAAAGAGACTTGGAGGTGAAGCTGCTTCTTAGGCAGCTCACTACAGCCCATCTGGTTATCAATTGACCTTTGCTGGGTGCTTCCCAGGAGTGGACACAGACCCCTGGGTCTCATCACCTTGATATCCTCCTCATAGGTACTCCTGCTGCATACTGTTCTTATCCTTGTATGTCCAAATGTGGACTAGTCCTACAGGGACTAATTAATTTGTGTTTAAACAGTACCTGGCAGATTAATCCAGGTGTGACTCCAGATCCATTTCTTAAATCCACAGTGTCCTGAAGTTCAGTTTCTGGCTAGTCAAGGAAGCAAGGATGTTAGGAATAAAAGCTTTATTCCTTAACAAGGTACTCAGAGAAAAGGATGTCGAAGTAGCTTTGCACAGGTTGTAAAGGAATCATTTTTTAAAAGGCCTTTGCCTTGAGAGAGACATTGGCATGGTGGCCCATACCTGTAATCCCAGCACTGGAGAAAATAAGGCCCTGATCCTAAATTCAGGGCCAGCCTGCGCTGCAAGTGAGGACCTGTCTCTGAAACAAACAAAACCAAGAAAGGAGGGGGAGGGAAGGAGATGAAGAAAGGAAAAATGTTACTTAAATATTTACTTTTTTAAAGACAATTTCCTGGGTAGTTTCTAACTTGAGTATATCATGGTTTTGTTGTTTTTTTTCATTTCAGGAACATTTATCTTATTTCCACTTCGTTGGACGAATAATGGGAATGGCTGTGTTCCATGGACATTATATTGATGGTGGTTTCACATTGCCTTTTTATAAACAGTTGCTTGGGAAGTCAATTACTTTAGACGACATGGAGTTAGTTGATCCAGACCTTCATAATAGTTTGGTGTGGATACTGTACGTATTGAATCTTACATCTATTTATCATAGCTAGAATTTGAACCTTTCAAAAGATACAAGCTAGGAACTGGAGAGAGGCTCAGTGTTTGACAGCACTAACTGCTCTTGCAAAGGACCCAGGCTCACGTCCCAGGATGCTTCATGAGGCAGCTCACAACTGACAACTCTGGTTTCAGGGATCCAGTGCCCTCTTAAGCCTTCACTGCCACCTGCACACACAGCCTACATAAAGTCATATAGGCACATACGGAAACTACTGAGATGGCTCAGCAGTGAAGAGCAGAAGGACTGATCTTGCAGAGGATTTACTTGAGTTTGATTCCCAGCACCCATGTCAGGCAGCTCACAGCTTCCTGTAGCTCTAGTTCCAGGGAACCTTTTTGAGCACTTGCACACACACATAAACACATATCTCTAATTAATAATGAAAGTAAATCTTAAAACCATAAGCTGTGTTTGATAGTTCATCCCTATAAAGCCTGCACTTAGGAGAATGAGAAGAATCCTGGAGTCAAGGCCAGCCTCCAAAACATATTGGTATGCTATCTCAAAAGCAAAAGCTGGAGGGGTGGGTCAGTGGCTAGGAGCATTGGCTGCTGCTCTTCAGAGGACCTAGGTTAGATTCCCAGCACCCATATGGTGGCTCACAACCACCTGTAACTTCAAAGGTGATCCATAGTCTTTTTCCTGGTTTCATCAAGTACTGGGCACATACATGGTGCATGGACATACATATAGGCAAAATACCCATATGTGTGAGATAAAATAATAGTAATACATTTTTAAAAACAAACAGTAAAACCAAAAGATACACTTCAAAACTAATATATTTACTTTTTAAAATTTGAAATATGCACAGAAAATGTTAACTTTGTGACTTGTGGTTTGTGGTTTATCATAGAACCAGTCATACCTCCTAGCCTGTTCTCCTACACATCTCAGATTTTTGGAAGTTAGGGAGACTAGTGCCTTGTGAATACTAGGCAAGGACTTTACCACTAAGATATCTCCAGACCATGTTATTACTTAAAAAGGTTTTAAAAATATTTATGTTTATGGATATTTTACCAGTATACATGTCTGTGCATGTTTGTTTTTTCCTATCCAGTGAAAATGATATCACAGGTGTTCTGGACCATACCTTCTGTGTTGAACATAATGCATATGGCGAAATTATTCAGCATGAACTCAAACCAAATGGCAAAAGTATCCCTGTTACTGAAGAAAATAAAAAAGAATATGTCAGGTAAACACTTGAATTAAAAAAAAAGTACTAGTACATCAATATTAGGTAAACATCTAAGTGTTTAGGAAATATTGCATACTATTGCAACAGACTTCCATGGAACTTAATAACCTAAAAAACCCCACTCTTGCCAGGCATGGTGGCACAGCCAGTTGGTGGTGAGGCACACTTTTAATTCCAGCACTTGGAAGACAGAGGCAGGTGGATCTCTGAGTTTGAGGCCAGCCTGGTCTACAGAGTGAGTTTCAGGACAGCCAGGGGGCTACACAGAGAAACCCTGTCTCAAGAAACAAACAAAAAGCCCACTCTTGACTAGTTCCATTATTTCTGGCATGGTAGTTGGGCAGAGAACAGTGGGTATGATGCATTGCTTCTTTATAAGCCATCAGCTGGGGCTAAGAGACCAAGGTGGGCCTCTGAGATGTAAGGCTTCAGCTAGGATGGTTCAAATGACTGGCTTTACCTGAGCTCACTGGTCTCCTGTGTGCTGTCAAAGGCTGCTTTCTTCTTTGGTCTTTCTCTCAGTAAGAGAGGCTTCTTTCTTATGGGGTGCTGACATTCCAAAATGCAGAAGAAGCTAGTAGGCTTCTCCCTACCCCTTTTAGAGACAGGGTCTCATGTAGCCCATACTGGCCTTTAACTTACTGTGTAGCTGAGGATGACCCTGAATTCCTGATTCTCTTGCTTCTACCTTCCAAGTCTTGGAATAGCAGGTGTGTGCCACCATGCCTGACTTGTACCTGTTTTGTTTGTTTGATTTTGTTTGGATATGAGTGGGGTTTTTTGCATGTATGTTTATGCAACATGTACATGCCTGGTACCCGTGGAGGTCTAAACAGGGCATCAGATTCTCTGGTACTGGGGCTGGAGAGATGGCTCAGTGGTTAAGAGCATTGCCTGCTCTTCCAAAGGTTCTGAGTTCAATTCCCAGCAACCACATGGTGGCTCACAGCCATCTGTAATGAGGTCTAGTGCCCTCTTCTAGCCTGCAGGCAGACACACAGACAGAATATTGTATACATAATAAATAAATAAATATTTTTTAAAAAAGATTCTCTGGTACTAGAATTTATAGATGGTTGTGAGTTGTCATGTAGGTGCTGGGAATCAAATCCATGTCTGCTGGAAAAGTAGCCAGTGCTTTTAACTGCTGAGCCATCTCTCATTTCCATTCTGTGAAGGTCCTATGTATACTTTTGGCTAACTTGATTTCTGCTGCATACTTCTGATTGATGTGAAAGACTGGGCATCCCAGGCTCCACCAGGCAACTTAAGATAGTGTTAGACTTGCACCTAAGTATGAATATGGATGTTTAGTTAAACTACAGAAATGTTCTCCAGCTGGGTATGTTGGTACATACCTGTGAGCTCAGGAGGCAAGAGGACCATCTGCGGAGGGCAGAGGGCAGTTTTGTGAAGTCAGCTCTTTCTTTGGCTGTCCTGTAGTCAGCCTGTGAGACCCAATAATACCCATATTTATACATCATGCAAATCATATTAAAACATATATTCTAGTGAGACCCTTTCTCAAAAAATAAAATTTAAAGGTAGAAGGAAAGTTTCGCAGAAGATGGTAGTATTCAGTGCATTGTTGTTGGCAGGCTTCCCTCTTCCACGATTTCACAGCCTCTGAGGATCAGTGAGCATTGCTCTAGCAACACCTGCTCTGGCTTCTGCTAGTTTGCTCCCTGCCTCCTTTCCTGCTCTCTTGTATAAACAGACAGAGCTCCTCGTGTACTCGTAAATGACCCTGCCCTGGAAATGGTCAGTCTAAATTGATTGGACTCTATTCTTATTGTTGACGTGTGTCCTATAAATTAAGAAAGAAATATTGGGGCTGGAGAGACAGCTCAGTGGTTAAGAGCACTCGCTGCTCTTCCAGGGAACCTGGGTTCAATTTCCAGCACCCACATGGTGGCTCACAACTGCCTGTAACTCCAGGGGACTTGATACCCTTGTACAGACATATATGCAGGCAAAATCCAATGGATGTAAAGTTTTTTTTATGCATTTTTTTAGACTTATTTATTGGGTATACAGTATTCTGCCTGCAAGCATGCATTCAGGCCAGAAGAGGGCACCAGATCTCATTACAGATGGCTGTGAGCCACCATGTGGTTGCTGGGAATTGAACTCAGGACCTTTAGAAGAGCAGGCAGTGCTCTTAACCACTGAGCCATCTCTCCAGCCCTGTAAATTTTTTTTTAAAAAGCATTAAAAAAAACTTATTAGAGTTACTATAATGAAATAATTTTGGTGGTAGGGGTTGAACTTCAGACCCTGAGTTTTAGTGGACTTTCTGTTTACTAGGAAGTTCTCTGATTCGAAGAGTTTTTTAGTCAGTCAGCAGTTCTGAGGGCTGAATGCAAGGCCTCCTACATGTCAGGAAGACTCTGTCACTGAGCTGTATCCCCTCCTCTTTATTCTTTTAAATTTAAGACAACATCTCACGAGTGTCCACGCTAGCTTGAACTCACTTTATAGCTAGGCTGGTCTTGAATTTTTGATCCCCTCTGAGCCTTCATAGTGACTGGGATTACAAGTCTGTTACATTATGGCCTGGCTTAAAGAGCCCCTCATTGATGCTGCTAGCTAGTGGTGGAAGGGTACCACTTTTTAAGTATATTGAATTGTCTCTGCACTTAGGATCCATTTGTTCCTATTAGTTTTAAACTTTTTTAGACATTAGACTAAATTTTTTGTTTGTTTTGTTTTCTTTTTCTTCTGAACTGGAGATTCAACCCAGGGTCTTGTACCTATGAGCAGGACTCTGCAGCCTGCCTATATCTCAGCTCTGTTGAACTAAAATTGTATTGATAGCTGCTTTAAAGTGTTGCTGAAATAGATACTTATAATTACCAAATCTGAATGTATGCAGTCACATGATGCCCCTGCCCAATGTTTACAGGCTTTATGTAAACTGGAGATTTCTCCGAGGCATAGAAGCTCAGTTCCTGGCACTGCAGAAGGGATTTAATGAAGTCATTCCACAGCATCTGCTGAAGACATTTGATGAGAAGGAGCTGGAGGTCAGTGGGTTACTATTCTGATACCATGTGGTGCACTGAGGAAGTCTGGGAACTCTTTTGCTGGCTTTAGTGGTGCTTTCTAATGCTTTCAGAGTTTCATGGTTCAACAGCCTGAGAATTCTTGCAGGAAAATATTTGGGGCTTTAGAATTTCTGTGGGTAGCAATCTTTCTTATTTATGTGTATGTGAATGGGGGGTATGGAGTGTGTGTATGCACATTGGTTCAGGTAGCCTCAGAAACCAGAGAAATCAGATCTCTTGGAGCTGGAGTTACAAGTGATTGTTAGCGCCTGACTAGGTGTGCTAGGAACCAGACTTAACTCTTCTGCAAGTGCAATAAGTTCTCTAAGCCTGAGCCATTTCTCTAGTCCCTTGTTGTTGAGAAGCATTCTTAATTTATATATCCTTTTCCTTCTTTGTAGCTAGAGTGGATACATAGATGAGGATGACCTTTGGGTTTTTTTTGTTTTGTTTTTTGGGGGTTTTTTTGTTTGTTTTGAGACAGGGTTTCTCTGTCTAGCTTTGGAGCCTGTTCTGGAATTTGCTCTGTAGACCAGGCCGGCCTCAAACTCATAGAGATCCACCTACCTCTGCCTCCCGAGGGCTGGGATTAAAGCAATGATGACCTTTAACTTCTGTCCTTCCGCTTCCTTCTGAATGCTGGGATTGAGTCCAGGGATTCATGGTTTCGAACTCGGAGATCCGCCTGCCTCTGCCTCCCGAGTGCTGGGATTAAAGGCGTGCGCCATCGCCACCCAGCTCTCTTTGCATCTTTTTGTGGGTTTTGGAAGAGTTTTTACCCACTGAGCCCTCTTGCTGTCTGGCCTTCTTCCCAATTTTTGTCATTTCTTGATTTAATTGGCTTATTTAAGTATAATTCCATTACTTTTTCTCTTAACATACTTAAATTCATTTGAATAAAATACTAAATTCAGCTGGATTTGTGCTTACTTTGCTAGAAAGCATTTAGAAGAAATGAAATAGGATAAATTATGCAGTATTAAGCCATCCCTGGACCTTCTCAAACACCAATAGAGTAATAAGTAATAAGCTCTGTATTGAACAATTAGCATTCCCTTCTGTGTGAAGCCAACCCTTAGAGTACCACAGGAAACACATCCAACTTAATACTGACCTTCATGAAAGAAATAGTGAGACTGCTGGGTGTGGTGGTGCATGGCTATAATAAATATAGCTCTCAGACTGAGATGTGAAGATTGAAAATTCAAGGCCAGCCTGGGCTACATATCAAGTCTCTGTCTAAAGAAAAGTACATAAAAAAGGTTTTATTCTACCAATTTTTTCTGGTGGTTAGGAAAGAGCACACTATTTGAAGCCTACAAATCATTTTTAAATAATTTTATTTATTAATATTACTGGCTGTATTCAGATATATTGTTATTTTTTAAGTATGTGTAATGTTTGTGTGTGTCTGCATGTGGATATGTGTATGGGAGTGCAGGTACCCTGGGCAACAGAGATTTTAGATTCCCTGGATCTGGAGTTATAGATGTTTGTAGCCATCCACCTTGGTAAACTAGTTCCCCCGGAAGAGCAGCAAATGCTCTTAGCCACTGAGCCATCTTGCCAGGCCTGCTAGTCTCTTATAGACTTGTTTGCAAGCAATTGGTTGACTCAGTGCTATCCCCATTCCTTCTGTGATTGAATAATGAAATGACCAAAGGGAAGGAGGCGGCGGCACAGAGAGTGGCCAAGTGGAGTGCATCTGAGACACAAGACCTTTTTAATCTGAATATATTGTAAATCAGGAGTTTGCATTGTAAATGATGCTCTTCTGAAGGACAGGATTTTGGAGGCATCTTTTGTGGTCTGAATTCACTATTTTAGAAACATGTGGACCTGGCAGTGGTGGCCTTTAATCCCAGCACTCAGGAGGCCAGAGACAGGCAGATCTCTGTGAGTTCAAGGCCAGCCTGGTCTACAGAGCAAGTTCCAGGAAGGCTCCAAAGCTACAGAGAAACCCTAACTCAAAAAACAGAAAAGAGGGCTGGAGATATGGCTCAGAGGTTAAGAGCACTGACTGCTGTTCCAGAGGTCCTGAGTTCAACTCCCAGCAACCACATGGTGGCTCACAGCCATCTATAATGAGATCTGGTGCCTTCTTCCTGACTGTAGGCATACAAGCAGACAGAATACTGTATACATAATAAATAAATAAATCTTGAAAAAAAACATATGAAAGCTTTTTAGGGGGTGGATTTTATTTGGTAGGGGTGAGACTTACAGTATATTTTTATCACTATTGAAATTATGTAAATTTTTAGAAACATAATTTTAATACTTAATGCTAGATTATCAAAATCAAGTATATGAAATCTATACAGGTTACATTATGACTTATAAACTCTCATAATTTACTATTATAAACATTAGATGGTGGGCTGTCAAGGTGACGTAACCGGTGAGGGCACTTGCCAACAAGTCTGAAGACCTGAATTCATTTCTTAGGACCCAGATGGTAGGAGAAAAATGAGTCCTGAAAGTTGTCCTGACTTCCACCTGTAAACTGCGGCATGTGGTCATATATACACACACATATACACACACAATTAAGTGAATCAAGTAAACATGTTACATTATACGTATATAGGTTAGTATTAGTCTCTATAGAAATGTGTTAATGAGGTGGCTGGAGAGATGGCTCAGTGGTTAAGAGCATTGCCTGCTCTTCCAAAGGTCCTGAGTTCAATTCCCGGCAACCACATGGTGGCTCACAACCATCTGTAATGAGGTCTGGTGCCTTCTTCTGGCCTGCAGACATACACACAGACAGAATATTGTATACATAATAAATAAATAAATATTTTTTTTAAAAAAAAGAATTGTGTTATTGGTATCAAAATAATTTTGGTATAGTCCATATGTATTGACTGTGTCAGGACATCAGGGAGCAAAACACTTGATTTCTGTCTAGTTTTTTAAAATTTTAGAATTCTGTTTTGAAACTATTGAGTTTTGTGAGAGTCTATCGCAGTGATTGACAGACCCCCAGGGTCAGGTGGTACAGACCTGACTGCCCTAACATACACAGAATCTGCAGCATGGAGGTCAGTTGGGTATGCTTTGAAAAGATTTCCAGGTGGTGTGTGCCACTTGAGGGTATCCTCACTGCAAATCTCAGAGGACTTTGGTGTCCACTGCTGACCACTCTTGCAAATATTTCCAACAGCTCATTATTTGTGGACTTGGCAAAATTGACGTGAGTGACTGGAAGGTCAACACCCGGTTAAAACACTGTACACCAGACAGCAATGTTGTCAAGTGGTTCTGGAAAGCTGTGGAGTTCTTTGATGAAGAGCGACGGGCACGGCTACTCCAGTTTGTGACAGGGTCCTCTCGAGTGCCTCTGCAGGGCTTCAAAGCACTACAAGGTGAGGGGCTGAGGGATGGGCAGGGAGCTACCTGGCATCTACTCTTCGCAGGGGTAGGATAGGGTGGGGTGGCAATGTTTGGTGTATGTTGCTGTTGTATAAGCTCAGTGGTTATATTTTTTCTTTTGTACCTCCTGTCTCAGCCCCTTCCAGAGAGGCTTTTTTGAAGGCTTCTGTGGTTGTAATGGGTGCTACATGTAGAAACACGTATGCGACACTCTGCTTTCCGCTTTCTGGTCACCTTGCTTTAATTCTATAGGAAACCTTTATGCACCTGGGATGCCTCCTCCGCTTTTCTTTTAATAGAGAGAGGCATGGTAAATTGTAAACACCATCTGTTAGGTCAGAATTTACTGCTTGGCTTCAGAGCATCGATTTACAACCACCTTCAATTTTCAGAATCTTTTTCTGTGGAATGAGCTGTTTGAGTTTTGATTGAGTTGGTAACATTGCTAATGATTGTGGTGCTTCATTTGGTGGCCATCGCTTCCTTTACCTTTAAGCTCTTCGTTTTCAAAGCTGCTGGTGAGGAGGGAGAACCGCAAAGTGAGACTGGTACGTAACTCATCAGTGATTGCCCATAGAGCACTCAGAAAGCCTGGGCAAAAGCTACCTGAAGTTGTGTTGCCCTTCCGTTTGGGGAGCTTAGCATTGTAGTTCTCTTGGGTGTTTGTATGGGGAATGTGTGCAGACTGAAGTGCATCCTGTAGACTGCTACTCATTGCTCAACTCAGTTTGAGTTATACAGCATTAGGTTGTCATCTTTTTAAATATGATTCAAATATGAGTATTTTAGGCATAATAGCATATGCCTGTAATCCCAGCCCTCTGGAAGCTGAGGCAGGAGGATCTTGAGTTTAAGGCCATCTACACAGCAAGACCCTATTTCAAATTTTTTTTAAAAAAGCAAGTCTGGTGGTGGTATTCCATGCCTCTAATACCAGCACTTGGGAGGCAGAGGCAGGTGGATTTCTTGAGTTCCAGGACAGCCTGGTCTACAGAGCAAGTTCCAGGACAGCCCCGCTACACAGAGAGACCCCAGTCTCAAAACAACAAAAAAGCAAACCAGAATGTGTTCTGTATTGCACTTGCCCTAGTGACCTCCTTACTCTCTGGGATGTGGATGTTGTATGGCGTACAGTTGACAGAAGGACCTCAGTTAATCCTTTCTCTTAGAATGCAATGCTGATGTTATAGTACCTGCCCTTATCCCACATCACTTACAATCTCAAAACCAGGCTGGTTTCCTATAGCCCCAGGCTAATGTGCATGGCTACAAGGTGCTCCCCGATTCTGTGGTTTATGTTCTAGTTTATTTTGAGGTGTTGAAGATGGATGTATGTACCTGCTGTGATCTGACCCACATTCTTTCATTGGCAGGTGCTGCAGGCCCACGGCTCTTTACCATACACCAGATTGATGCCTGCACGAACAACTTGCCAAAAGCCCACACTTGGTGAGTTATTTTTGTAGCTTTTCCTCTGTCAGTGTAGGTAGGTGTTAGTTCTAAATAGATTTGATTTTTCATTTATTCTTCTTGCTCAAAAGTGGACCCTTAAGAGAAATGATGAGCACTTCTTTTACGTGACTTAAAAATTGAAATTATTCAGAATTGAGTAGGCAAACTCAAAGTGATGATGTCTGCGTTAGAGAGCTTTGTGACACCAAGACCACTGTGCTGTTTAACAGCACACCTGCTGTGTCTGTTGACTAGTTTTGAACAAATGATAAAGTCTGATTTGCTTATTCACAGCTTCAATCGAATAGACATTCCGCCCTATGAAAGCTATGAAAAGCTCTATGAAAAGCTGCTAACAGCCATCGAAGAAACATGTGGATTTGCTGTGGAATGATGGGCACCAAGGACTTACCTAGAACTCTTATTTATCCCTGGGCCGACAGCCTCCTTCAGCAGCGCTTCAGAGAACGCTGGAATACAGGGCAGCCCCCTCCCCTGCCCCTTAGATTCTAGGACACTGTGAGGGGAAAGGACAATTTTGAAATTCCTTTTCAAGGAAAAATAAAGGTCTTTATGCTTTGCCATGAGGACACACTCAGCTGCTATTTAAAAATTAATACCTTGAACCTAAAGAATGCTGACTCCCTGCGTTTCCAGAGTTAGGCAGTATTCTACACTTAAAGACTACTACTATTTTTATAAAAGGTTATCTATCCATATTGCTTCACAGACTCGCGTCTCTCGCACAGCAAGACAACTCCAGCAGTCGGTACACATCACATTTCATTTTGACTGAATACATGATTTTTGAACAGCTCCTATACTTGCTCTTTGTAAAAACTAAATAAAATTATTTTGAATTGTTCCACCTTTGTAAACAATTGGCTAAAGGAATCATTACCTTTATGAAATTAAGCCATTTACATGTTTAGTTGTGTTTTTCTATAGCAGAGCGTTCTATTTTGCATTATGTGTGGGTCACCCTAGCTTAGGTGGGGTTTTATATTTTTCAGGTGTGACTTTCTTGAAAATTCCTAATACAACCATTTAAACTGAATTTATTTGCTATCCTCCCTGTTTTTAAGACAACTTTTTAAAAAAAAACTTTCATGTTCTTGAATCAAGAGGATCGGGTATTTTGGATTTACTTTCATCTCAAATTGAAATACTGCATTTTTATAGCTTCTCTGCATGTGATGGGGTTTTCATTCTTTGCTGGGTCAGCTTGTCTTTTATATGCTATTTCTATAAACCAAAGTCTCTAATAAGTACATCTAACTTATATTTTAATTAAGTTTCTAAAAGGAAAATTTTTGCTCTAAAGATTGTTTAGCTTAGAGAGCCCTGCTATTACCTCACTGGAAGAACTAGAGGTAGAAGTATGCATGGTGGGCAGTGAATGTTGTACATGAGTGAAGTCAGGTGTGCTGGCCATGCCTGTGATCCTGCTCCTGGGAGGCTGAGGCAGGATCAAGGCTCAAGCTCAAGGCCAGCCTGAGCTACAGAGCAGATCTTGCCTCAAGTAAGAGTGACTCTAAGTCTGTTGTACAATTTACTCTAAAACTGAAGAGTTCATTTAAAAGTAAGGGAGTGGAGCCCTGGCTGCCACATTGCTGACTTCCAAGCATTCAGGTTGAGTTTTTAAGGTATGTGGCTCATCCCATGATCCAGAAGGTAACCAAAATTCTGGGGTGAAGGATTGTAACCATCTAAAATCACATTGGATTTTAAATTCAACCATCCAAAACAACGCACTATTATTTTTAAACATGATGTAAAATAAAAATAGCAAATTTTGATGAGCTTGGACACAAGGACATGAACACTTGACAGAAATTATGACTAAGCCTGTTGACTGACACCTGTAATCCTATCATTGAGGAGGCAGAGGCATGAGGATGAGGAGATCAAGACCAGTCTGGTCTACACATGGGTTTGAGGCTACTTT
This sequence comes from Ondatra zibethicus, assembly GCA_004026605.1. Classification (NCBI taxonomy): domain Eukaryota; kingdom Metazoa; phylum Chordata; class Mammalia; order Rodentia; family Cricetidae; genus Ondatra; species Ondatra zibethicus. Next base: position 28,078 of record PVIU01011062.1, read on the forward strand.
GAGACCCTGTCTCCAGGGGGTGAGGACCATAACTGATTGGGATGCAGTGTGATAATGAGATGCTACTTTCAGTGTTTTTTCCATACAGTGTAAAGCAGGCAAATCCCATCACTTTTGAGTGCCTTTTAACTTTATAACAATGACTTGACAGAGCTTTAAAGGAATTCACCCTATGTAAAAGTCTGCAGTAGCACATGACATCCGAAAACATGATTTAGATTTCAATTTCAAAATTACATTACCTGAATACTTCCAAATAGGTGCTAAGCCAACAAAAAAACCCCAGTGTCATTGAACCTGGACCTGCCTTGTGTTTAATGTGAATATTTATGTTTCCACATATCCTTCCTCTAGTTGTGCTGTCTCACCATCCCCCTTCTTTACATCAGGAAAGCTTAATTCTGACCATTGGTTACTTTGTAGTCCTCAAATAGTTACGAGGCCACTATTTCTTGGCAGAAAGTTTTAAGGTAGTGCTGTGGATCCTGTAAGTCGTTTTGCAATTCGTTGCCCTGTATTTTTACAGTGCTCCCACCCCCACCCGCATCTAAAGGCCAGAGCACAAATTCCTCGTCTCCTAAATCCGTTGTAATTTGCTTTCTTTGACAACACTAAACCTGCTCTGAACTTCAGTGCGTTGGACGAATAGCACTGATGGTGTTAGGTGCTTCCAGCGCCTGCAGGGTCAGCAGCGCCTTGTCTTTCAGCTGCAGCTTACTGTCAGTGGCCACGTGTGGTGGTTAATGTCCTCACACTAGAATGATGATTGTACCAAACGCTGAGTTGCTTATTCTAGATGTAATTAGTTCACTTTATGTAATATTCTTCTTTTTCTCAAACTGACTTTAAAAACAAAGTTTTATCATTTTCATTGTATTTATTGCAGAATGTTTTAGCTTTGATATTCTTTGTATTTTCACTCATTTGTTACATGAGCTTTATCAATAACATCTGTATAAATGGTTTTTAAAAATTAACTATGTATGTATGTATGTGCCCATGCCGACGTTGAGCAATAAAATGAATGCTGTTTGCACTGCCACAGCAGCGAAGTTTTTAAAAATACTGAGTTTTTTACTTGTTTTGAAAAACATTTGGCTTTTCACAGTGATAGCATGGAGTCTTGGAATAAGAAGAAAACAGCTTTTTTTTTACAGGGCTCCCCTGAGGTGGAGCAGACAGGTGAGTGGTTCTCTGCTGTGGCACACGAGGAGCATCCAGTGTTGTTGGGGACTGTGTGAGGTGATGGGACTTCTGAGGCTGGTCTCTGGTTAATGGAGGGAAATATGGATATCTACAACCAGGTCTGTCTGGGGTTGGTAGATGGCCTAATATTTGCCAGCGTGGCTTGGTGTTGAACAGTAAAACCTTCAAGATGAAGAGAGATGAGTTACAACTCTGAATGGAATGCCAGCTTATGAAAGCACAGCTAACTATAGGTAGAACAGAAATGCATGTGGTTTCATTTTTCACCTAGTGTGGTCTGCGAATCTCTACACAGAGAGGCAGCAACAGAATGGAACATCTGGGAAATGCAGAGCAAACAGCAGTGATGTGTGACAGACAGATGTAGACAGTGTTGTATAGCTACTTCCTCTAGTTCTTCCTAGAGGGAGAAGGGAGGCTCACGGGACCCAGGAAGCCCACAAAAACCTCCAAGGTATGTTCATGCAGTTTTGAAAGGAGGAAAAAAGAAAGGAATAAAGGTGGAGAGACTTTCAAGGGCGCTGCACTTGAGTGATACTGCTGTCATGTCAGAATGCATCTGGAAGGCTTTGGTAGTGCGCTCCTGTAAATAGCCCAAATAAACTGACTGCTTCATCAAATTAAATTTGGGTGGTATTGTTTCTTTGTTGCCAGTTTCCTGAAGTGGAGAAATGTTTGTTCAAGTCTCCCAGGTGAATGAACATGCTGTACTTTTTCACATTGCTTCACATTGCTGTTTACTGACTTTATCTAAAACAAAATTCTAGTACATTGAAGATTTTTGATATTTAATAGTATATTAATCAAACCAGTTTGATTTGATCACTTTGTTTGAAAGTAGTTCTGCTTTGTGGTAGCCAGTAGTTCACCCCTGTGATTTATGACAGAGGGTAAACACGTTTGAGTTTTCTATCCCAGATAACCACAGCAGGATCACACAAGAGACCAAGAGACTAGTTACAGGATAAATGAGGCAAGTTCACAGAACAGTTGCCTTCTATGCTAATGCTTTAACTGTAACTAGAGAAACCAGTTTAAAATTAAAATTTATTTAAAAGGTAACCCCAGCACCCAGGAGTCTACTGGAGGGTTGAGAGGTTGAGGCCAGCCTGAATTTCACTAGTTAGGAAGGCCTGTCTTAGAACAAGAGAAAAGCTCTTCCCTAAATGTAACTTGCTCTTCTCATCAAGTTCTATAATTTTCCAGTGTGCTAGGCTAGGTTGATGGCTTCAGAAGATTATCAATTCAGTGGCTTTTGGATTAAAGTGGATTAAAGTCATGCACTGCTACACCCAGATTATCACCATAGAGTCAACACAACTCACTGGTTCGTGTGAAGCCAGTCATCCCGGAGTGGAGACCACCTCTTCTGGCCAGGAAGTAAATGAGGCTAGGGAAAACAAAGCTCCCACCATGGCAGATGAGGACTTCAGGCTAAATAGCTCCTGAACCCCAAACAGTAACCATTATTGGCTTTATCCAGTCTGTTGGATGCTGCCCTTGGTCCTGGATGTTTTCCTTAGCAGTTAACAGCTTTTGTTGGCCTCCATCAAGAGGCTGCAGGATTGGGCTGGCAAGACTTGCAACTGCTTTAGCATAAAACATGTCTTTGTTCCCTTTTCTCAGGTTTTAGGGTTATAAGTTCAAAAGCAGTAAGATTTAAAAAAAAATAGTTTTTATTTTAAAAAATGGTAAGTTTTGGTATGAATACATAGATAACGGTTTTAAAAAGTAATTCTGGTTTAGACAATTTACTGGCTCAGGTCTAGTTCTGTCCATATTATTAAGGTCTCTAGAAACTTCACCTATGACATTTGGCCTCTTGGGAAAGGATTTTTACTGTATTGGAAGGAAGCCAGTTGCAGCCGAGCTCTGAAGCGCTCTGCTTCTAGTTCCCGAAAGAAAGCATCGTCGTCATTCTGGGTTATCATGTACTGCAGCTGCTGGATCTCCTTCTCCATCTTAGCTCTCAGCTCCCTCTTTACTTTATGCAACGTCTGAAAGAGAACTCATGTCAGTCTACAGCTTGTGACTTACCCAGGCTCCCTGCTACTCTTACCCCTACCTGCAGGCTCCTAGCAAGCACCTCCGAGACCACAGCAAGTATGTTAGAGCCCATCAGGTATTTTGGAGAAGAGATGGGTCCTCTTACTCATATTCTCTCCAGTCTTTTAAAGTTACAGTAAAGTAACATTTTCTATTTCCTTTTAGGAATAGTTCCTGTCCTGTTAATTTATTACCTGAGCCTGAGATTTCTCTCTGGCTTTGAGTTCCTGACGCTCCTGTGATATGGCTTCTGCCAGCAATGAAAACTGAGGAAAGAAAAACAAATCTTCCATCACAGTGCAATGATTCTTAATACTCCATCTTAAATCTCAGTGGAACTAGGACGACACACATTGTATACTGTTGCCAGGGATTAGCTTATTTCATCTTAAATTTGCCTTAGAAATGAGCAGTGTAGCTCTGTGCCAGTTTGCATATTAACCAGCAATGAACTAAGCCAACCTGATAGGTGGTTGGGAACGAACACACTATGGCAGTGGCAAGCCCACCTGGTCCTTATAGTAGTTTTCCATCGAATCCAGCTCATTCTGGTGCTGTCTCTTTTCTTCGTTGCGTTTCTCTTTGGCGTAGTTTCTTAGGTCTCGTAGTCTTTGCTTCTGAATTTGTAAACCCTCTTCAAACAGTTTCTTAAAGATCTGTTGGTTATTTAGTCATTAATTAGACTGCACTCTTCACTGAGGAATATGATTTTGCTTACCTAGAGGTATAGACTAATTGTTTTCACAAGGGCTTTCTTTTCAAAATAACAGCTTTACTCATTATTCACAGACATAAAATGTGCATACACCATAAGTAGGTTTCGGAGACTCAGTCCTGTGTAACCAGCACGAGTTTTCAACACTTCCATCCCTCAAACACGAAACCCCACACTCGTCTGCATTACTTATGTTCTTCCGTTCCTGGTCTGTGGATTTGCCTGTTCTAGACACAGCCTTGACCTGGCGTGCTTTGAACGACTGCTTACAGACCTCAGGTGTGTCACTCTTGTCACTGAATATAAACTGTGCTCACAAATTCTTGAGCCGACAGACATGAGTCTCTTAGCTGTTACAGTTTTGGTTGCTATGTGGATATGAATATATGTGTGTATGTGTATACACATATATATGTATGTGTATATGTATGTATGTATATATATAAAATCTCCATCCACCCAAAAGTATTAACCCTATACAGCATTCCAGTAACCTTTTAGAAGTGCTGCCAGACTTTCGAAAAGAGATCACACCATCACACAACCCTACCAGTCCTACAGAGTACTCCATCTTCATGTCTTCACCAATTCTTTATATTTTAGCCATCCTAGTGGGTGTGAGTGTGTTATGTGATTTATATTTCCCTACTGATGAATGGTGCTCAGCATCCTCTCATGTACCACCAAGATTCTTTACTGCCTTCAGAATTCTCGAGCATCCATTGTATGTAAGGCAAGGTGGAAACCAATGCTTCGGCACCTCACTAAATACTTAGCTGAAGGTCAAGGGTCAGCATTTGGGCAGCTACCATAAAACAACTATTCAAGAGGTTTTTGACATACCCAGTTGTCTTCCCTTCATAAGGAAGAAATCTTCATAAAAGGCTACAGCTGACAGTCACACATTCATTACTTTATTGCCTTAAGCAAGTTACTTAACCACCCCAAGCAATAGGAGTATCTTCGTCAAGAAATATTTTGATTTGCAGGGCGGTGGTGACGCACGCCTTTAATCCCAGCACTCAGGAGGCAGAGGTAGGTGGATCTCTGTGAGTTCGAGGCCAGCCTGGTCTACAAGAGCTAGTTCCAGGACAGGCTCCAAAGCCACAGAGAAACCCTGTCTCGAAAAACCAAAAAAAAAAAAAAATTGATTTGTATTTAATCCAGTTTAACCATGATCAAGTTTTACTATAGAAAATAAAGTTTGGGGGCTGGAGAGATGGCTCAGAGGTTGGGAGCACTGACTGCTCTTCCAGAGGTCCTGAGTTCAATTCCCAGCAACCACATGGTGGCTCACAGCCATCTATAATGAGATCTGGTGCCCTCTTCTGGAATGCAAGCGTACATGAAAGGAATGTTGTATACATAATAAATAAATCTTTAAAAAAAAAATTAAAAAAAAATAAAAAAAAAAAAAAAACAGAAAATAAAGTTTGCCAGTAATTTGGGGTCCCCAAACATTGATTAGGATAGAACAGTCAGTGTATCTTGTGGGAATAGCTCACAGCACAGCTATTCCTTGCATGTCCTGTATCATCCTTAATTTCCTGCCATCTGCAGTGTGCTTCCAAACCCCAAGGGCACCATACTTTAGAGTACAGTGTAGGAGAGGGCCTTAAGGCTGCATGTTAGGAGGATCATGAAGACTAGGGAGATGGGATGCACAGCTGGGTAGTGAAGCCAGGTCAAGCACAAGTCCTGGCTGCTTTTAGAACTTGGATTGAATTTCGGATCCAAATTGAGGTCAGAGTTGTAGACAAATTGGTCTTGAAAGATAACACCAAGTTCACCTTAGCAGAGCTAGACAGAAAGGAACACATACCATTTCTTCCCGGGTTCTCATCCTCATCATTTTTGCACGTAACTGAACTCTGTAATCATCATAGTATTTCCGAGCACGAACAATTTGCTGACGATTTTCTTTTATTTTTGATTGGGTCAACCTTTGTCTATGAATTCGGTCCCTGAACTCTTGCTGGGAAAGAGAGAACACAACAAGCAGACAGCCAGCTAGAGCATTTATTTCATCCCTCACCTCCCATCAACACCTTCCAGCTGTGAGTGGCCACACAAGCTCACTGTAGCTTCACCTCAATCTGAAGAGCAGTACTGACAGGCCCCGGTGTGCAGAGTGAATAGGCCCTGAGCCTGACTGTGGGTCAGATGTTCTTGACCACAGTGAAGATGCATAGGCAATTTTGGAGATGGCGTTTTTGAAACTAAGATTAGCATTTCCATGACTTAACCCACTCCACACTCAACTAAAGATTTTAAAATCTCTTCACTCAATGGCAGACTGACCTGCCATTTCCCTTCACAATACTAACCGGACAACATAAATGATTTCCAATCCAAATTATAACAAAAACTAAACTGGCTCTCTACCTGGGAGCTGAGAAGACAGAAGACCAAAGATCACTACGCTACAGCTCCTAAGCCCTAGATGGACTGTGGGTGTAGAGACAGAAATGGAATAAAATCTCAATTGTGCCTTTTGATTATCAGAGAGAAAGCCAGGCAAGTCATATTACATCTGAAGGCCTAGGTTTCATCTCAGAAAATACCATCTCCAATTTGTTACTATAAAGAAGTGAGAAACAGCCAGATGGCAGGGATAAAAAGAGTGTTTTGCAGCCAGCTGGTAGGTGTGTTTCCAGTGCGGTGTCCCTGGAAGGTGGCATATATCTTCCCCATCATCAACTCTGAGTTAAAGCCCTGGATAGATACTCCCACAGGCAAGCACGAGAAGTCAGTTGCCTTGTTGGCACAAATAAAGAAAAAATTACACTGCCCAGTTTGTTCTTGACATACCAATCTCTTGTTATGTTCATATTCTTTCTTGACAAGGGCAGTAAGGAGGTCATGCCTTCTCAGGGCTTCTTCAATCTTTAAGGTGAACACAATGCAAGGTTACTAATGCTGTTCAAGGACATGCTCTCCCTGTGAGTATTCTTTTGCTTATGCTTCAAAGGGACAGCAGCTTACTTCATCCTGGAGTTTCTTCTTGGATCGGTTTTCTCTCTGTGCTTCTCTTTTGAGTTGTTCAACCTGTGCGATTTGCTGCTTCCACATTTTGGTCAGTGTTGGGTCAGAAACATAGAGAAATGGAAACTGTTCCAGCATCAGGGGCAGAAGGCTGTGTTCATTCACTTTCACTGTGAGACAATGAGAGATGCTGCTAATCTAACTGGCTTGCTGAACTCTCATCCCCATCCGCCTACTAAATCAAGCTTGGGTGCTGGCCCTAGAACCATCTGAAGTATACTGGATACTCTGCATCCCTGCTTAGGATGGAAAGCTCAGTACTTCTGACCCTAATTCCGAGGAATCCATCCATCTCCTTAGGGGCCTCGGAACCTGGGGTAGATGCCTCCTGTGTGTGAAAACAGAAGACATTCCAACTTCCTGGTAGGCATATGGTCAGAAGAAAAAGGCCCCTAATGGGATATAGTTGGAAGCCTGGCATTTCACCTGACCTTGTTTCCTTGCAACACAGCTCTAACTCAGCAGCACCAACTGTCATCTTCTAGAGGCTGAGCAGGCCATCTGCTTGCCTTGGAGCAGCACCTGCCTTCTACCAACTTCCCAGAAACAGCGCAACCAATGCAACCAATGAAAACAGGACGACCAGAATGAGTGAGCAGAGAGGCTCCCACTGGAGCAGCAGCAAGTGCCCTGGCAATTCTTTTGGTGTCCACAGATGTCTCCCTAAGACACCTCTTAGGAGTTTGGTTCTGGTTACAGAAAAACCGAGCCATATGGCAGTAATACGAGGGCCTTTTTGCAGCTAACTGGAGGATGTCTGTTTCCAACAGCCTCTGGAATGCAGCATTCACATTCAGAGGCTATGGCTGCCAGGAAGGACATTGGAGGCACTTACTCGGAGCTGCCTTTCTTGACTTCAGGAAACCACCTTTTAGACTTGGAGCTGTAGTTTTTCTGGAGTAAATCTTCTGGACCTGACTCTGTTTTGGAGTTCCTTTAGGAATGGCTTCTCTGTGTGTTTTTTCCTTAGAGGCAGATAAAAGGGCAGAATAAGAAAGGGGTCCAAAAACCCTTTTATGCAATCACCTCAACACACTGACATTGTGGCTAACTAACCTTAGCCAACCACACTCTTAATCTTGTTTTCTTTCCCCACCAACTGGCTTCCCCCAGCTATAGTAACCATAGTCCCAAACCCTAAATATAAGTGCTATTGAAATTTTCATGTGCTAGTTTCTTTGACAACCTTTTCTCTGAATATTCAAAAACTCAAGGGGCTGGAAAGATGGTTCAGAGATTGAGAGTACTGACTGCTCTTCCAGAGGCCCTGGGTTCAATTCCCAGCACCCACATGGTAGCTCACAACTGAACTACAGTTCCTGACACCTTTATACAGGCATACACACTCAGGGAAAGCAATAATGTACATAGAAAAATAAATATCTTTTAAAAACCGTCAGGCAGCTGCACAGCTGCGAGTCTGCTGCTCTCACCAGCACCAGCGTCCACTGCTCTCATTTCACTCGGGAAACACTGCTTCTGGTTTTTTCTTTTTTCTTTTTTTGGTTGTATGTTTTTTGGGGATTTTTTGTTTGTTTGCTTTGAGACAAGGTCTATTTAGTCCAGGTTGTCCTGGAATTCATTATGTAGACCATGCTGCTCAAACCACAGATACCCCCCTGCTTCTGCTTCCCAAGTGCTGGGATTAACAGTGTGCACCTCCACACCCAGCTGGGAACCTCTGAGGGGCAGAAAACAAGAACTTGGGTTTCTTACAGTCAGGTACAGAGTGCTTGGAATCCTGTCTCCCCTTTCTCCTCTGTCACCTAGATCCTATTTTAACCCTTTACAAACTGGGTATGAAAGAATCTTTGAGGCCAAACAAAATCTAGGCATTAGAAAAAACACTAGTCCTCTTCGATAGCATTTCCTCTTGTGTCCGAGCAACCTAACTACTCCATGAGTCTGAGGAAATCCTGCCTTCTCTGAGCTAATGACTCAGGCCTGCTGGTTCCCTGTCCCCTTAAAAAGGTCATCTCTGTACTTTTCACATCTTTGCATTTATTAGAGCTGGAGATTTTTACCCACTGTTTTCTCCTCCTCTTCATCGTCACTTATCCCTCGAAGTCCAATGTTCTCTTGAACTTTATTTTTCCTTAGTTCCCTTTCAAATGCTTCAGTTAATGCCTAGAAAGAGTAAGGTCATATAACAGTGGTCAGAAACATGTGCAAATCTAAATGAAGAAGAAAAAGTATCTAGATTCCTATTCTAAAAATACCAGGTTCATTCCCTTTTCCTAAGTTCCTTTTCGGCTGCTTCATAAAAACACATTGTGCTAACAGACATAATCGGTACGTAAAATGCCACTGAATACAATGGTTTTTCTTTTTACTATTTTCACAGGTTTTATAATTATTATGATACTCCTGAGTGGAAGTTAGATGCTGAGTGTGTGTGTGTGTGTGTGTGTGTGTGTGTGTGTGTGTGTGTGTGTGTGTGTGTGTGTGTGCGTATAAAACTCTATGTGTGCCTCAATCACTCCCCGCCCTATTTTTTAATACAGCATCTCTTACTGAACCTGGGGAACAGACTCCAGTCCTCATACTGTACAACAAGCCCCTGAGGATAACTATTTTAAAACATCTGAATTAACTCCAGTTTTCACCATTTTAAATGCAACTACTTTCCTAAAAGTTGACTAAATAAAAAAAAATAAATAAATGCAACTACATTATAAAAACCCACTATGCCAGGCGGTGGTGGTGCACACCTTTAATCTCAGTACCAGGGAGGCAGAGGCAGGTGGATCTCTGAGTTTGAGCCAGCCTGGTCTATATAGCAAGTTCCAGGACAGCCATGGCTATATAGAGAAACCTTGTCTCAAAAAACAAATAAAAAAAACCACAAAAATAAACAAAAACCACTATAGCAGACAACTAAGTGTTCTAAATCTATGGATTTCAAAAATCTCTGTTCCACTGTGGCATCTTCCCTGTTAATGATATCAGGAATGATGGAGCCCTTTAATTAAAAAAAAAAATGCTTTTACATTTTTGTGTGTATAGGTGTCTTGCCTGTATGTATGTCTGTGCACTGTGTCTGCCTGCCTGGTGCTTGTGGAGGTCAGAAGAGGGCAACAAAGCTGCTGGAACTCGAGTTATGGCAGTTGTGAGCCACCATGTGAGTGCTAGGAATCATATCTGGGTCCTCTTAAAAGCTGAGCTCCCAGTCACCTCCTTTACAGGGTAACTTTCTCTTCCCATTGAATCTTTCCTAACTCCCTTTACCTATGACTTCTTTCTGAAAATACCAGGCCACATCAACCTCCTCTTTCTTCATCCACTGAATAGCCAGGTTATTTTTTTGATGATTTCATGACTGCATCTCTAATGCTATATTACATAATTCTCTGCCGTCTATGCAACTCAGGCACAGTGGATACACTTTAGATCTTTGGTCAACGGTGTGTATGCTCACTGTAGGGTCCAACTGAGGGGAAGTAGTATTTGCTGCTGCCTACGTGTAGTCAAGGAATGAGGGCGTACCTTTGCTTGGAATCGGCGGGTCTCTGTTCCTTTAGACTTGTGCTGCTTCTTTCTCTCTTTCTCTAATTGTTTATGTTTGTTTACTGAAGATGGGGACAGCGAATGGGACCTGTAAGGTGCCTTTCTGTACATAGAAAATCCTGCAACAGAAAAGCCATTCACCATTAGTTCTTGGCAGAAATGTTAAGCTGGAAACTGAGCAACTGGTTCTTACTCTTGAAGCTAAAGAAAATGAAAATGACAAGCTAATGTCCTAAATGTATTCTCTCCTAATATGCAGTTGTGTGTTTAGTCATACCAAGCAAACAGACTGTTAGGGATAGGGAGGGAAGTGCGTGCTGTCTGAGCATGCACTAGATCCCCAGCATGCATGTAAGAAGGTGGGTGTGACAGTGTATCTCTATCTCAACTGCCAGCCAACCTCACTAAATCTATGGGTTCCTGGTTCAGTTAGGCGAACCTGTCCCAAAATACAACAGAGAGAGTAAAGAAGGAAGAAACCTGATGTTGATCTCTGGTCTCCACATGCATGTACATACATGTGCATATGAACACATACACCACACACACAAATATGTACTGCTAAGTACATAAGCATTGCTTATTCAACTTCAGGCTGATGGAGCTTGTGAAATATATGCTATGCACAAGGTTCCATGAAAAGGAAGTGTTCTTAGTCGTACAGCAAGTAACATGTGGACTATGTGTCCATGAATCTTTTACCTGTCTGGGTCCTGAGGATGGAATGTAAACACGTACACAGAGCTTACAGCATGCTAACTGAGGCAAAGGTAACCTGGCTAAACACTGTGACCTCTAATGAGCAGTACCACTCCTTCTGCTAATGGGCACTGGATTCAGCTAAACAGCAGCTCAAATGGATGGACTGGATCTTTAAATAGCAACAAATATCTCCTAGGTGATGGTAACAGAATGAAGAAGTTTGCAGGATGTATAGTGTCAGTGTAGATTTCAGCAAGAAACCATATTTAGACAAGTAATTATAAGCTGTGACAGTATAGAAATGTCAGTAAGAAACAACACCAACTTGAGTTTGCTATTAGTTTTGATACTTACATAAAATGAAACTGCCATTAACACATAGAACTACCTAAGAAGTTATCCTGAACACCTCATTCCAGGCCTGTCCGGGTTATGTACCTGGCCTAGGCTTCTTCGGTCCATACTCCATGATGCTGTCACTATGCTGCGACAGTATCTCCTCATTTCCACTGTGCACCTCTTCATCTCCAGTGTCATCATCTTTACCATCAGTCTTGTCTGTCGCTCGATCACCCAGGGCAGTTTTTAACATCTATTGAGAAAATATTTTCAGTATCTGTCCTTGACTTCAGCAGGAAATGAAGTAGAAGTGAACAGGCCTTCTAAAAGTTGTCTCTGACAGCCACTAAGACCAAGCTTTAGAAACGTATGCACAGTTTATCTTATACACCTACAGCTTTTATTACATCTACTTTATGTATTTATTTTGAGATAGGATTTCATTGTGCAAACCAGGCTGGCCTGAACTCAGGGTCTTCTGAGAGGTACAGTGAAGGCTTACTTTATATTAACATTTAAAGCATGGGTAGACACACTTTTGACCTCAGGCAGGAAAACTACAGCAAGTTTAAGGCCAGCCTGGCCTGTGTAGAAAGTTCTAGACCATCTAGGACTACATAGTGAGACTCTGTCTCAAAACAAAAAACAAAAAGCGACAAAAGGAAAGAGTGGATATCAGTGCTGTAAACCACTCAATTTCAATGAATTTTACAGAAAGCCACACAAGTTTAATGCAATCATTCAATGTTGTTACCCCACTACTTGAGAACTTTTGATCCAATTTTATACCACATCTGTCCTTGTGACAAAGGTATGTATAGATGGATCTAAAAATGAATGGTTTAACAATTACATTAAGTGACTCCATTTTCATCAAAATTCAATAAAATTTAGATAAATCTATATGCCATATTTGGCTATATAAGGAAGGCAAGGTTCCATTGTCTGTGTCCTTCCTGCTCAACTTGTGGAGCTTTCTAACACAACACAGCATACAGCCCACCCCTTACCTACGCCTCGGTTTCCTTCCTGCTGGGAGATCAGTGTCCTCCACTGAAAGACTAACCACAGAAATCTCAACCAAGATTAAAAGTGGAGACTTGCCCAGTCTAGTTCAGAGAGTCGCTGAGACAGTTTCTCTGACACCGCGTGCAGCTCTTGCTCTGTTAGCCGCGTCCTGGCCTTCTGAGGGAAGGGCGAATGCTTTGAGGAGACTACAGCTCTGTTCTCATTTCTGTAAAAAAGTGGCCAATGACAATTAACTTCTAGTCATTTATTTCAAAATGACTAATACACACTTTAACAAATACTTTATACTGGTTCTCAAATGCTAAATTTGTAAAGTATACTCTTTTAAAAAAAATACTATTTATCATTGGGGGACTGACTTGTCACAGAGTATGTCTCCACCCACTTTTACATGGGTTCCAGGGATCCATCTTGGGTCACCAGGCCCTTCCTGAACGCTGTCTCATCAGCCCCTTCGCTTTTCAGATCCCTTTACACTAGACTGTAAGCCCACAACAATGTTACCTTTTCCCTTTAGGAAGCTGCCCTGTCCTGGGGCTTGGAGTCAGAGCTAGACATGTTTCCTGTTCATCATCTTTAGATAGCGTGGAAGTTAAGACAACTTTATCCTCTGATCCCTATTCAAACAGAAGAAAGTTGGTTTGAGACACTGAGGAGATGGCTCACTTAGTAAAGAGCTTGTCACACAAGCATGAAGACCCGAGTTCAGTCTCCAGCACCAAGACACCAACAGAAACTGTCCAGAAACACTCAGAACAAAGATGAAACCCTCCAAAATATAAATGCTTGGCAATTCTAATAGCTTATTTCTTAACCTTGGAGGGAACAGTCTAAAAGTTTTTTATTTTGGTTTTCTTCCCCTTTGGAGAGAGGGTTTCATAGCTAGTCTCGAACTCACTAGGTAGCCCAGGCTGGCTTGACACTCATTGTTCTCGCAGTCTGTGAAGGACTGGGACTGCAAGCTTGTGTCACCACAAGCAAAGCAAAGCACCACTCATTCGATATTTGACAGCTGCAATAATTCTGCTTTATTAGCGCTCTCTGTTTGGGGTTTTGTTTGTTAGCTTGATTGGTTGGTTGGTTGATTTTTTTTTTTTGTAAAAAATGTATTTGTTATTTATTTCATGTATATGAGTGCTCTATCTGCATGTACACCTTTATGCCAGAAGAGGGCATCAGATCCCACTGTAGATGGTTGTGAGCCACCATGTGGTTGCTGAGAATTGAACTCAGAACCTCTGGAAGGGCAGCCAGGGCTCTTAACCACTGAACTATCTCTCCAGACAAGATCTCATGGCAGAGTACCACAATGGCTGCGAATCCGTGTTAGGATGACAACTGTGTGCCACTATGCATGGCAACAAAGTTTTTAGTCATAATAAAATAGACTCTATCAAATTTTTTTTCTTTTTGTCGGTTTCTTTTCCTATGCCTGATAAGGAGATCAAAGATAATCTCTACTTTTTTTAAATCTATTTATTTATTTTATTTTTCTCTGCTCCCCTCTCTGCCACACCCCTCCCTCCCTCAACCCTCCCCCAAGGTCCCCATGCTCCCAAATTATTCAGGAGATCTTGTCTTTTTATACTTTCTACTTCCCACGTAGATTATATCTATGTAAGTCTCTCTTAGTGTCCATATTGTTGTCTCAATTCTCTGGGATTGTGGTTGTTTTTTTTTTTTTTTTGAAACATGGTTTCTCTGTGTAGCTTTGGAGCCTGTCCTAACTCACTCTGTAGACCAGGCTGGCCTTGAACTCACAGAGATCTGCCTCTCTCTGCCTCCTGAGTGCTGGGATTAAAGGTGTGCGCCACCACCGCCTGGCTCATTATCTCTCTCTTAAATGGGTTATTTTCTAGTAAATATATGCACACGTATGTATATATGTGAATATATATATATATATATTTGGTTTTTTGAGACTGAGTTTCTCTGTGTAGCCCTGGCTGTCCAGGAACTCACTTTGTAGACCAGAACTCAGAGACCTGCCTGCTTCTGCCTGAGCACTGTGATTAAAGGTGTGTGGCACCATGCCTGGTACCATTATCTGCATTTTAAAATAATGAGCTCATTCCTTACAAGTTTGTCTACCCTTGCACATATATACCTGGTTTTCTCAGGAAGTTAGGAACAAGATGACAATATGAAAAAAGAACTTTTTCTCAAGGACAGAAGCAAAAATAGACTAAGATATTAAGTTTTATACTAATCAGTGAGAATATGGGTGGATTGTTCTTTCCTTTCTAGTTTGTAAGTATTTAATTAGGAACATACAACTTGGGGCTCTGCAGTTGCCGTGTCACTTAGGCAGGGAGCTCACGTCTCCAGGCTGGCTTTCCCACACACGTGCAGCATCTGCTTCCCACACACGTGCAGCATCTGCTTCCCACACAAGTGCAGCATCTACTCACAGCTGCTTTGAAGAATAAATCATCTAATACCTATAAAGTACCCAGAACTGTGCTTAGCAAAACCAAAAACATTCTCTATGTGTTGGCTCTCTTTTCCTTATGCTCTTCCTGTCCCTATCTGCCTAGAATAAGAGCCTACAGGGAGACACAGAGGCCACCTTTTTCCTTTTAAGAATTATTTTACTATTTTGTGGATGTGATTTTTTGCCAGCATATATGTCTGGGCAACACGTGTAGGTGCCCTCAGAGGCCAGAAGAAGGTGTCCGATCCTCTGGAACTGGAGTTACAGACAGTTGCTAGCTGCCATGTGAGTGCTGGGAATCAAACCTGGGTCCTCTGGAAAAGCAGCCAGGTGCTCTTAACCACTGAGCCATCTCTCTAGCCCCAAATTTTTTGTTTTGTTTTCTTTTTAAAGACAGGGTTTCTTGTAGCTGGGGATGAATGTGACTTTCTAATCTTCTTGCCTCTACAGCCTGGGTATTAAAGGCATGCACCACCACACAGGGTTTACAGTGGCAGAGAGCTGTGCTTTCTAGGCAGGCACTCAACCAGTTAGGATTCATCCCCAGCCTACTGAGGTAAATTTTAAGTATGATGCACCTTTATTCCCAGCACTCGGGAGGCAGAGGCAGGCAGATCTCTATGAGTTCAAGGCCACAGGGTCTCACTATGTAGCCCAGCCTGGCTTCAAATTCCCAATGATCCTCCTCATAGCTTCCCAAGTGTTATGATGGCAGGTATGTGTCTTTGACTAATGTAATATACTTGACAACCATTCTATGGAGACTTCATTAAGTAGATGGACTTCGAGGGGGGTGGGGTATAGATCAGTGGGACCATGTGTGCATATACAAAGCTCTGGGTTCAATCGCCAGCAGCAAAAGTAAGTAATCTATGGGCTTCTCACCAATGATAAGACCTCCACTTACCACAGAAAGTGCCGAATGCTCTCCAGAAGTCAGGGCAGACGAGTAGAGACTTGAACGGAGGTATTCCTTCCCTATGGGACAAGTTGCTCGAGGCTCAGAAGGATGGTAGGGAGGGTGTAAGGGGATGGCAGCTCGGATTGGCTCACCTAATTTTCTGGCACTTGTAACCATACTCACAGAAGGAGTTTCTGAGGCTAAGAAAAATTAAAGCGGATCTCATAAACGAATTCTCGAAAATAAATGATTTTACATACACACATACAAACATAGTCACACATACTAAGGAAATTTGTGTGTGAGATGCTGTGGGGAATCCAGGGCCTCATGTATAGGCAAACTCTAGTTCACTGAACTATAGCCCCAGGCCAGGAATGACTATATGATTTGTTTTGTTTTTGAAAGAGGGTGTCACTCTATAATAGCCTTACTATCCTAGAATTCACTCTATATTTCAGGCTGACCTCAAACTTTGCAGAGCAATCCACCTGCCTCAGCTTCCCAAGTGCTGGAATTATAGTCATCGGCCACCAGACTCAGTTTAGGAATATATTTTTAATTTAATTAAAACAGGGCACATGGACTGGCAAGATGGTTCAGCAGGCAAAGGTGCTTGATGCCTGCCAATCCAGATGACCTGAGTTCAGTCCCCAGGACTATAGTAGAAAGAGACACCAAACTCCTACCAGTTGCCCCGGACCTACATACTGGCACCACGGCATCTCCACACACATGGCTGCAGTAGCGTAAACAACTAAAAGCCCATAACAACTCACCCTCAAAAGTTGTCCCGTTCTTGGATAGGAAACTCGATGAGATGGGATTCAACACTTCCTCACATGGTTCAGAGCCTGGTGATGCTGAAACTTTTCTAGACTGCAAGTCCATGGAATTCTGAGCACCTAGGAAAAGTCTTAAAGCTAAAGTTTTAAACTATCAAAGTAGTTTGCGAAATACACTAAAAGCCAATAGGAACATCATGTTCAAAGGATCTTTGTCCCAACTGCTCATGATACCAATTACCTTTGACAACTGTCATATAGTAAGAGGCAATTCTCCATAGCCTGAGCGCACTTTTATCAATGCTGCATTACTTTGATTTAGAGAAACAGGTGCCAGAGATGAAGAGATGCCACTGTATGAAGTCAGAGTTGTGGCTAGTACCACTACCTAAAACTTAGGGTTCAGAAATTGATCCCTGAACTAGATGCGTGTGAAAGTGAATGACAGTTAGCTGACATCTTAATGTAAATATAAAAGGAAGCTGCCCTTTAATCACAGGAAACCCAAACACTATACCCAGTCTTTCTTTTTATTCTTATTCTTTAAGTTTTAATTGTATTAATTACTCTAAGCTCTACATAATCTGAAAACAAGTGATAGGTTGCATACCCCATATCTAAAATGCCTGGGCCCACAAGTGTTTAGGATTTTGGAAATATGTATATATACAAAGTGATCTTTATTAGAAGGAGGACCCAAATGACTCATGTTTCATAGGTGCCTTAGCACACAACCTAAAACATTTCTAATGCTCCTATACATAATGACTTGTCTTTGTAGTCAGATCTGGAATATTTTTCCTTTTTTAAGTTTTTCTGTATTCTTTTTTGTTGTTTTTAGACAGGGTGTCTACACAGCTCTTGCTGTCCTGGAACTCGATGTGTAGACCAGGCTGATCTCTAACTCACAGAGATCCTCCTGTCTCTGACTCCTGAGTACTAGGATTAAAGGCATGTACCACTACACCTGGCCAGTTTTTCTTTCTTTATTCTTGAGAATTTAATATATGTGTATCTCTTAGTTAGGATTACTATTGCTGTGATGAAACACCATAACCAAAAGCAACCTGGGGAGGAAAGGGTTTATTTCACTCACAGTTCCACACAACAGTTCATCATCGAAAGCAGTGAAGGCAGGAACCTTGAGGCAGGAGCTAATGCAGAGGCCATGGAGGAGTTACTTACTGCTTACTCAAGGTTAGGCTTAGGGCTCTCATGGCTTGCTCTGCCTTCTTTCTTATAGAACCCAGGACCAACAGCCCAGAAGTAGCTCCACTCAAAATGGGCTAGGTCCTCCTCCATCAATCACTAAGAAAATGCCCTACAGGCAAGCCAACAGCCACATCTTATGGAAGCATTTTCTCAATTGAGGCTTCCTCCTCTCTGATAACTGCAGTTTGTGTCAAGTTGACACAACTAGGCAGCACAGAATACAATAAAATATGAACCGAGTACCACTGCAACCTCTAACTTTTTATATGTTATTCATTTTTGTGCATAGGGTACCAAGGAGTACATATGAAGAGCAGAGGATATCTTGTGAGCTCTGTCCTACTCTGTGGTTCCTTGGGACAGAACTTGGGTGGTCAGGCTTGGTAGCAAGATGCCCTCTGGATGAGCCATCTGGCTGGCCCAGGCTGAAACTTCCCACTTGTAGCACGTCAGTACTACCACAGTTTCAGATTTTGCAGCCATACATTTTTCATGGCATCTGAGATGATGTAACCCATTCTAGACTCCCCATCCCTTCCCTCCTGTCTTTTGGTCTGCTGCTGTCCCTTCAAATAGGACTCTCTGGGATCAGAGTATTAATGCTGACAGGGCCCACAGAGGTGGTTGAATCCAATTCTCTCATCAAACTCAGAAAAGGCCTTGTCCAAAGTCACAAAGCCAACAGCTGTGAGAACGAAGGCCTCTTGATTCTCAATTTATTCTACATAGTTCTACAATAGCCTCTTCGTCACTCCATTCAGAAACATACTACTGTGGCCTGTATTTTGCCAAGTTCTGAGATAAACAATAATTTTATTATACATTTCACCAATTTATCTTGACACACAAACTCTCAGTGCCATAAAGGCAGGCTCTGTGGCTGTTCTGGTCACACGCTATCCCCAGGGAAGACACAGAGTCAGCACTCGATGGGTAAGCGTGGCTACTTTTCCAGGAACTCGGTGTTTACCTAACAAACTGTAACTTTCCACACAGTGTATGAGCGGTGTTCCGGAAATACAGAGAAGGCCACACCATAGGAACGCTGCCTTAGAGCCTGACACAGGTGGAAGAGGCTCGCGCTGGAGCCCGAGCCTGCCAGGAACAGGAAGGACAGATGGAGCAATGTGATGGCAGAGAAGAATGCCAGGTAAGATAGACCAGGAGGTAGAAGAGTTGAAGGGGGCCCAGTGGGGCGCACAACTGGAGCCTGAGAGGCACTCTGTGTGCAAGCAATAGACTGTTGGATACGTGGCTGAACCATTACTACCAGGACTATGACCTTGTCAGTTCAAACCCTGAAAAGTAAGTGGACCAGTTCAGAAAATTATAACTGAGTACTCCAAAGGTGTGACTAAGTTCAAAGCTGCATCCAGAATTTTCCATATAATCTGCCCAACAATTGCATGACAGCTCTGCGTGCACATACTGTGCATGAGCCTGTGACCTCACACAGCTATGATGGCAGGCAGCCGCTGTCGTATTTAATGGGCAATGGTGATACTCTGTGACTTTAATGCAGATGTCTAACTGGGGCTCTATTCTTTCCTTTTTTTTTTTTTTTTTTGGTTTTTGAGACAGGGTTTCTCTGTGTAACCCTAGCTGTCCTGGAATTCGCTCTGTAGATCAGGCTGGTCTTGAACTCACAGAGGTCTGCCTACATCTACCTCCTAAATGCTGGGATTAAAGGCGTGAGCCACCACCATGTGGCATTTTTTTTTTTGATGATTCTGCATTTTTGTGCTTGTGTGTTGAATGACAACTGATACTGAACGTTTGTCTACTCACCATTACTTCTTAGGGAAAAGGTATGTGCAGTGTCTCCAAGCCTAATTATTTCACCTGTGGATTCAGCATCATCTCCATCCCAGGTGGGCCCCAACGCATCAGATGAGAAGGAACACCTGAAAAGGAAGGTCTCGCTCTCACTATGGCCTGTTTGCCTACAGAGAGTGCTTCAGACACTGACTGTGGGCTTACAGGCATTCAGACTGCTCATTCCTGGGTGTACAGAGGGCTTTGGATATAGCCCAACAATTTAGCACTTGCCTACAATGGCCCTTGGCTTATTCCCAGAAAGGAGGGAAGAAAGGAAGAAAATTACTTTCGCCTCTTGTCTGCTTGGCTTGAGTGTTATATGCACAGTAGAAACAGTCTCGTGTATCAAGGATTGAAAGGGTAGCAAACACTGTTGAATCTAATGCTGCAGCATTCGGGAGTCTGGGTGAGGTTTCACTTTTGCAGCAAAAATTTTTTTGTTTTGTTTTTCAACACAGGGTTTCTCTGCATAGCCTTGGCTGTCCGGCTATCTTGGAACTCACTCTGTAGACTAGGCTGATCTTGAACTCACAGCGATCCAGCTGCCTCTGCCTCCCGGCTGCTGGGATTAAAGGCGTGCGCCACCACCAGCACAGCAAATATTTTTAAGAGTTGGGGATAGAGTTCAGTTGGTGGAGTGCCAGCCTAGCATGCAGAAAGCCCTGGGTTCAGTTCCCAGCACAGAACAGAACTGGACATAGTGTTGCAGGCCTGTAATCCTAGTACTTGGGAGGTAGAGGCAGGAGCATCGTAATTCAATGTGGCCCATCCTTGACTACATACCAAGTTCCACACCAGCCTGAGCTACAAGTATCTTAAAAAAGAACTTTTTTTTATCTCAAATAGTTTCACTTTTGCTTTTTTTGTTTTGTTTTTAAATTTAATAATGAAAAAGTTAAAAATTTCATGAACTGAACATGGTAATAAAAACCAGCAAGAGACAAAGGGCTAGAGAATGGCCGTGAGTCAGAGGCCAGCCACTGGGGCTACACTGTAAATCCAAGGACAACCCAGTATACATAGTAAAACCATCTCTTAAAAAATGAGGTAGGAAAGCCAGGCAGTGATGGCACAAACCTTTAATCCCAGCACTCGGGAAGAAGAGGTAGGCGGATCTCTGAGTTCGAGGCCAGCCTGGTCTACATACCAAGTTCCAGGACAGGCACCAAAGCTAAACAAAGAAACCCTGTCTCGAAAAACAAAACAAAACAAAACAAAAAAAAAATGAGGTAGGGGCTGGGTATGTGCGCACACCTTTAATCCCAATACTCAGGAGGCAGAGGCAGGCAGATCAGAGTGAGTTTCAGAACAGTCAGAGCTACATAGGAAAACCCTGTCTTGAAAAATAAATCTGTAACATTTTGAAGGTGGAGGCAAGAAGATCAGTTCAGTCATGCTCAGTTACATAGCGAGTTCAAGGCCAGCCCAGGTTATATAAGACCTTGTCTCAAAAAGAAAAATTGATGATCAAAGAAAAAATTAAAAATTAATAGGTAGTTAAATTGAAAATTAGCATTAAATTATTAAATAGAGTTCAAGGTTCCTAAAACTCCTTCAGAAAGGTAAAAAAGAAGCTAGTAAAATGTTCACATCAGCTTTAGATGGACCATTAGTATGCTGGGCTTCATCTGCTTGATGACATTCACAGGCATTGCACACTACCTCCCAAAAGAAACTTTTTTCCATGATGACTTAGACTCCTTGATACTCTCTAGCTCATCCACGGGTTCCTCTCCATGAGAGTCTTGAAAATACTGCTCAGTTTCACCTGGTTAAACAAGATAAAAACGAACAATTGATATCCCAGCCTGTCATGAGTCAGAGTGAAACGATAAAGAAGCGAAACAAACCACCACCTGCAGTGAGTCTCCTAGAAAACAAACAAGCTCAGGGCTTTCCCTGCAAGGTGCCGGCCGGCTACTGCCGGGTTTTATTGCTGCTGTGTGCACTTGTGTGTGTAGAGGGCGTGTCCCTGGGAGCTTGCGTGCTACAATACAAGTGTGGAGGCAGAGTTATTTCTCTTCTTCCCTGGGGTTCTGGGGTTGGGATTCAGGTGAGCCACACCTTTCCAATCTTCTCTACAGCTTTTGCGTCTTTTTAGCTACTGATTAAAAGTAGGGCACTGGGATTAGCGTCTGGAGACTGACCTCAGGTACCAAAGTCTCTGCACAGGTCTCACTGACAACAGTAGAATCTGCAAGGATGAATGTACCCAGGCCTTTTGTTTTCACTGGTATTAGAATTTATGTTCATTACTATTTCTGCTAAAACTTTGTTTTAACTCTGCAATACAAGAACAGGTCATGTATTATTCCATCCATTATCAATAGAATCGTTTACTCTTAAGTAGCTGTAGCTTCTTGCTGGATATAGTGGTACATGCCTGTGATCTCCAGATGCAAATTTCAAGTGCTTAACTGTCTTTAGTATCACTTCCTTAGGATAAGTTACTAGATACAGAATTTATCAAAAGTGAGAAATTGATTTTAAAGTATGGCAATACTGATCTTCATGAAAGAAATTTCTCATGGTAAGTCTGAAGTGGGTTGCTCCAAGAGTGAGATTAAAAATATTCAGGCTGGGGGGCTGGAGAGATGGCCCAGTGGTTAAGAGCACTGACTGCTCTTCCAGAGGACCCGGGTTCAATTCCCAGCACCCACATGGCAGCTCACAACTGTCTGAAGATCCAGTTCTGGGGGATCTGACACCTTCACACCAATGCACATAAAATAAAGTTAAATAAACCATAAAAATATTTAAAAAAAAAAATATTCAGGCTGTCACAAAATGCCAGTTTAGGCTCAAAACTGACTGATGATGTACCAGTAACCCTGCGGATGCCTCAGTAACATGCTCACTAGATGCATGATGGTCGTTCTGACAGGAAATTAAGGAACAAGAGATTTCATGTAATAATAGGACAATAAATAATTCAACTAGAAATTCAACTTTCTATTATTGATCAGTTGTAATTTAAAGGCCACATCCAAGTTAGCAAAGAATATAATGGGAGTCTAGGATAGGTTCTAACTATTCAGAACAGAAAGAGTTGAAAATTTATCATGACATTTACCAGCATTTTGTATTAGAGATTCTGTTTCCTAAGAGCAATGGGTAAGCTGGCCTCCACCCTTAAACTTACTTTTATTGTAAGACGTTTCACTGATGTGTTCTGTCAGATACTCCAATAATCCATCAAATATTTCTAGGAGATTCTTGATAGATTCCTTATCCCCTTTCACTATGTTTTCTCCTAAACACAGAAGACAGAGATTTTAAGACATTTAAAAAGGAAATCAGAAAGCCTCATTGTTGTTATTACTTTAACTATGTAAAGATGTTAATTTTTTTATGTTGCAGATTACTTTAACTATGGAAAGGTGTGTTACATTTGTTTATGCTGCACTTGTTTAACAAGGCACCTGATGGATCTAATAAAAAGCTGACTGGCCAATAGCTAGGCAGTAGAAGGATAGGTGGCGCTGGAGGGCAGAGAGAATTAGGAGAAATCTCTGCTCAGAGAATGAACAAGAGGAAACCAAGAGGGAGATGCCCGAGGCCAGTCAGCCAATTAGGCAGCCACTAGTCAGCCAGACAAGGAGTAGGGCATACAGAAGGAAAGAAAGGTAAAAAGCCGGGAGGCAAACATAGATGAAGAGAAACAGGTTAATTTAAGTTATAAGAGCTAGTGGGACAAGCATAAGACTGAACATTCATACTAATAAGTCTCTGTGTCTTTATTTGGGAGCTGGTTGGTGGCCCCAAAGAAAGCCTATAAACTTTGAAATGAATATATGAATGCTGTTTGAGAATACCGGTATAAACCAAGGAAAAGCAATTATAAATATCAAAAACATCCGTTTCCTGTTGATTCTCTCTGAAGAAAGAAGGGATGGGGAGCCTGAGTGTGGTATTTAATCCTTTTCTCTAGCAGCTAAGTATCCGGCCCTAAGGAACAGCCTCTGGGGCAGCAGTTCCCAACCTATGGGTCAAGACCCCTTTGGGGGATCTCTGATATTTACATTACAATTCATAACAGTAGCAAAATTACAGTTATGAAGTAGCAACAAAAGTGATTTTATGGCTGGGGGTCACCATGAGGAGGTGTAATAAAGAGTCACAGCAATAGGAAGGTTAAGAACCACTGCTCTAGGGAAATGGCCACCAAAACAGAAAATAGCAGAGACTTTTCCAGTAGCTAGTGAAAGAACAGTGTAGGCCTGTGGCGCCTGCTCATCGGGGCTGCACTGTGAAAAGTTAAAAGGCAAGGTGAACAACTTGTTGGGATGCTTCTTCCTCCATCAGGAATCTCTGTTCTTATATCTACTTACTTTGTGTAAGTTGAACCATTTTTCTTTTTTTTTTTTTTTTACACCTTGAGACAGGGTAGCCTCAAACTTTCTATACAGTAGAGGGTGACCTTCAACTCTCATCCTCCTGCCTCCACCTTCCAAATGTTAGGATTTCAGTCCTGTATCAGTATACTGGCTTAGATGGTACTGAAGAGCAAAGGCCCTGCTTTCTGCAAGCTAGCCAAGTGCTTTCTACTTCTAGTTCCCAGAAGTTAATCTTTGGAAAGTCTCTAGCACAACACCTGGCCCATAAGAGACCACAGATAAATGTTAAGGTGGAACGTGCAGGAGCGAGCTGGTAAAACATATAAGCCTGATTTGTTTAATGCCATCTAAAATGGATTCTAATCAACACCAAGTCTGGACGGAATTTATCTCCCTGTACTGTCTGTCCTTTGGGAAATTATGCCTGGCATTCGAAAAATATAGCAAAGGCAGGCTCAAAATCTGTTGACTGAGAATCTAGTCCTCTACTTTAACCATGACATAAAACAAACCTACACCAGAATTCTGATGTTTTCCTCTGCTGCTGGTAAAAACAGACAAAATTTGACAGGTTTTTTTTATTTTTAAAATAACAGACCAGAAATCATGTTTTGAAGTGCTGGCTTTTTTCTGGTTTAAACGGTGTGAGTCCCAAGGGCATCAGCCGATGGGGAGCGCATGATGTCAACCCAGCAACTAGATTGCCAGCAGGGCCCAGAGCTTCGAGGTAGGGAAAGTGCTTTAGAAGAGACCTAAGCAGTAGAAGCTGCTCCTCAGTGGACCTGAAGAGGTAAGCGGATCTGCCACTTCTCGTGCTGTGCTGTCCGGGCAGCGCTACACTGAAACCTTACAAACAGGTGCTTTCAGAACCTTGCTCCGGTGTATTCATAAAGCACAAACACCGAGCTGTTCAGGGAAACCTGGGTCTATAATCCCTGTGCTGAGGAGATGGTGACGGGAGGATCTCCGAGAGTTGGAGGCCAGCCTGAGCTAACTAGTGAAACCAGTGGTCTTACCCCAGGCTAGAGTTTGAGAGTCTGTCTTTAAAAAACAAAAAGGGAGCCCAGGGTGCTGACAGGAAGCTCTAATCTCAGCATTAGGGGGGCAACTGGGCCTCAGAGTTCTCGGCCAATCAAGGCAACATAGTGAAGTTGCCATCAAACAGACAAACCAGTGACTGTCCTGACTCAGGTGATAAAGTAATTCCACTGAGTTGCAAGAGCAAGACCACTCCAAAATCATCCCTCCAAATTAATCACCTCTAAAGTGACCAATACTGTTTACTCTCCTAGAACTGAATTAAACAGAACAGTGTATGGCTCCTGTCAGTGTCTTAACATCTAACTCCTTTGATCCCGGCACTTGGGAGTCAGAGGCAAGAGGATCTCTTTGAGTTTGAGGCCAGCCTGGTCTACACTGTGAGTTCCAGAACAGGCAGAATTATGTAGAGAGAACCTGTCTCTAAACAAAACAAAAACAAAAATAACAGAAAAACATTTACCTCCTTGAAATGTCAAAGTCGTTTTTGTGATAAAATATACTTTGAAGTTTCTATGATTCTCGCTGTTCATGAGCTTCAGCTCATTTACTAGGATTCTTACTCATCAGTCCGCAATTATGAATGCATGTGGTATGTTTGGTTTTGAATGCAACATAGTGCACCCTATATTATTCAGGAAAAACCTTTAAATTGTATCTCTATCTGTGTGTGGTGCTAGAGATTGAACCCAAGGCCTCCTACACTCTAGAAAGCACCCTGCCAATTAAATTATATCACCAAGTGTTTTAAGCAAATAACATAGTTCAAATTTTAAAAAATAAAATCTCAGGGGCTGGAGAGATGGCTCAGTAGTTAAGAGCACTGACTACTATTCCACAGGACCCGGGTTCAATCCCCAGCAACACATGGGAGCTAACAATTGTCTCTGACTCCAGTTCCAAGTGGACCCAATGCCCCCTACATGCTGGCAAAACACCCATACATATAAAATAAAATCTCAAAAAAAAATTAAGTTTTAAAATTGCTTAAGGATAATTCTTATGTATGCCCTTTCCAGTATACATGAGTCTTGTTTGATGCCACCAGAGTAACATGATTCTGACATATTCTTCTAGAAACTCTTTCTGAATGTAACCAAGTACATACAAATTCTTACCTGACCTGTCCTAACAAACTGTAGAATGTGCTATCATCATCAGAAAGACACTTTTTCTAATGCAGTGTACCCTGAAGATTGTTTTCTGTAATGTGAAATTGTATAGTATGAATCTCTGCAATCGTTTCTCATAGCTGTGGAGTGCTGCACTGTAAGGAGCTTTTGTAATTTAATCAGCCCCTAATGTGGACATTTGGGTTCAGGTGCTTCTTTTAACTGCAACAGATATACAGCATGGTATGCTTTAAAACAACAAGCATGGTGGTACACATTTTTTTTTACTTCCGCCTTTTTTTTTGAGACAGGGTTTCTCTGTGTAGCCCTGGCTGGCCTCTAAGAGATCCACCTGCCTCTGCCTCTGCTTCCTGAGTGCTGGGATTCAAGACAGCACCAGCATGTGGCACACACCTTTAATCCCAACACTTGGAAGGCAGAGGCAGAGGCAGAGGCAGGCGGATCTCTTAGAGGCCAGCCAGGTCTACAGAGGAAATCCATCATGACAGCCAAGGCTACACAGAAAAACCCTGTCTCAAAAAACAAAAACAAACAAACAAACAAAAACCAAAAACCAAAACCAAACAACTACTACAAAAGACTCAAAACCACCAAATATAAAAAAACACATATTTGTAAGCCAGCGCTAGCGCAGACTCAGTGGCCAGTGTTCCAGGGCTCTCATGGCACACTGAATGTTGTAGCTCAACCTTACAGTTTCGTGTTCAAACCTGTTAAACAGCAGCTAAGATTCTAACATTTAATTAAAATATATAACTATCTGATGGGTAAGCATATACTAACCTGTTATGTGAGACAAGCTGACCTGAAGGTAATCCAAAGCTAGTGAATCAATCACTGCTTGTACATTGTGGGCATCGTCTTCTTGACTCCTGGAAATAACTATGAGGTCTGTGAGGGAGGAAAAGTCACGTCATTTTAGAGCTTTGAGGGGCCAAGCTGTGAAATAGAAATATATATATTTGTATTCGTCATATATATGTCTGTGACTAGGCTTGTGAATAAACTCCACTGCTACAAAAACAACTCAAAAGAATTATAGAGCCTAAACTCTACGTACTAGAGTCTGTATTGGTTGACTATTGATTTGAACTTACTCTTCAATACTCTATATATAATGGTTGAGTATTTTTCACCCAATGTATGAGTATATTCTATACACATACCATGTAAAGGAATAGACAGAGCTCCTTAAAGGCATTAATGCCAGGCAGTGGTGGCACACACCTTTAATCCCAGCACTCGGGAGGCAGAGGCAGGTAGATCTCTGTGAATGTGAGGCCAGCCTGGCCTATAAGAGCTACACCCAGGACAGGCTCCAAAATACAGAGAAACCGTGTCTCAAAAAACAAAACACAAAATGAACAAAAAAATTAAAGGCATTAAGATGGTCTAATAACAACAGCAAGGCTGGGTGTGATGACACATCTCTACAATCTCAGCACCCGAGAGATTGTAGCTATATCAGGAGTTTGTACCTACACTGGTCTATATAACAAGACCTGTCTCAAAAACAACGAACAGATGCTTAAACCCTTAACTATGAGCTGCTTTCCTTGACAAAGTAAAGCAAAAGCTAAAGGCCAAATCAGCCAGGCATGGCAGCACATTCCAGCTTTCAGGAGGCAGAGTCTGGTCTACATAGCAAGTTCTAGGTGAGCTGAGGCTATATGGTGATACTATGTCTCAAAAACAAAACCAGAAGACCAGACCACAGCAGGTGTTCAAGTAGTCATCTTCCCCCATCCTGAGACAGGGTTTCTCTGTAGCTTGGAGCCTGTCCTGGAACTAGCTCTTGTAGACCAGGCTGGCCTCGAACTCACAGAGATCTGCCTGCCTCTGCCTCCCGAGTGCTGGGATTAAAGGCGTGCGCCACCACCGCCCGGCTCAAGTACTGCTCTTTCATATACCCTGTTACAAGCATATTCTGGGGATAACTGGCATAAGAGCTAAAGCAGAGATGAGAGTATAGAAAGATTTTAATGGCAAGGCAAGCATCTCATCTGGGTGGAATAGAGCACACCTTTAATCCCAGCACTTAGAGGCAAAGGCAGGTGGATCTCTGAGTTTGAGGCCAGCCTGGTTTACAGAGCAAGTTCCTGGACAGCCAGGGCCACATAGAGAAACCCTGTCTTGAAAAAAACAAAAACAAAAAACAAAACTGAACCCACTCAAATTTATAACCTTGAATTGAAGGTAGTTACAGAAATAATGACTCTACAAGGCATGAATTACATGGGATTAAATGGGGATTAACTCAAATAAATGCCAGACTATTTAATCATGGCTATTACTGTGAGTGAGGTCCATAATGTACTCATTAAAGCAACTAGTGTCATAGTTGAATAAAACACAAAATTCTATGTGAAAGGAAATTTGTGACCCAAGACAAAATTATTCTCACTTTTCAGTACCCTTACCTGGTACCTTTTCACCCAAAATGGACTGATAAAGTGCAATAAAGACATTAGCATCACAGTCTTCAAGTTCGTGTATCCTCAGGTGTATGTGACATTTAAAAAGAAGATTATTGGCAATTGTTACCCATTCTGTTGGGGAAGAAGGGGGGGAATCAGTCTTCAATAGCAATAGAAAGTCATATGTACATTAAAAAAAATCACTGCCACACAACATATACATTGAAAACTGTAGAAGATAAGGACTTTGTCATGAAATTTCAAATACTCATCTGGGCAAAAGTTTTCAAAAGATGTATTTAATTCCTTGGGATGATTTCCAGTGCTAGTTCTTACACAGTCAAAACTATTGCGCCAGTCCAACTTTTACTCTTGCAACCTAAGATCCCATCTACCGGTATTTTTATAATACCGACATAGGTGTTCTTAGTTACAATGCACTTACAGGTAAGCACTAATGTCATAAGGCAGTTGTAAATGATAATCTAAAGTTGCTAGAATCTAACGGAGGTGGTTCCAAATTCCCAATAGTTTTACCCAATTAGCATGTGTAAGTTAAGATCTCTCTGGTGCCCAAACAAGTGATTGATTTGGACTGTTAGGAACTGGAATAATGACAACACCGACACTAATGCATTTGTTAGCTTTCTTTTTTATTACAGTTACGAAGGTAAACATGAGAAAAACGAACACAACGCTAAACTCTGAACTAGCACATTAATACTGCTCAAGTTCCCCGTTGGGTTTTTTTTTTTTTTTAAACATCCTTTGCTTTCCTGTATACAGTTCAGGACCAAGTTTAAGGGTTTCAGCAATAATTCCAAAAGCTTGAAACTCATGTATCCTGAAACAATTGGGTATTAGAGAAGACACCATAGAACTGGGTACATCTCCAGTATGAGATGGACAGGTATTCTGGAGACAACAGTCTGAATGTGCCATGCCCATGTCTCCCTCCATGCCCATTTCTCACAGCAGACCAAGCCATGACAACCATTTTGTATGCTGTCCAGAAAAGGAGGTAAGCGTCCTAGACAACCGAATCAATTGACTTTTCAAAGGCAGTACTGGACAAAGCCGGTTGGTTACTCTAGAGAACATCAAAAGATCTAAGGAGTGTTATGCCTCAAAAAAAAAAAAAATACACGTCCCACAAAAATCGGGTCAGAGCAGGATCCTCTGCTCTATAAAGACAGGATGCGGGTGTTCCAGCCTCGCCACAGAACTCATCTGTCACATCCCAAGGGTCCGTCCCGCGTCTAGAAACCCCAAGAGGTCTCAAGGCTGAGACCCCAAATTCAGAGAGCCCCCCGCGACTGCGACTACTGTCCGACAATCACGAGCCTCTCCGGACACGGTTCGGGTCGGCCCGAGGCCAGTTGGATGCTGCAGCATACAAACACTAGGGCTCCAGGCCGAGACTCACCAGCCTCTGAGCTGGCCATACTGCCAAGAAAGGTCGCGGCCGGAGACGAGGGCGCGGGCGTGCGACGGTGTCCTGGAAGGGCCGAACCGGAGAGCGCCGAAGCGGGTAGGAGGGGGTCGGAACCAGAGAGCGGGGACTGAGGGCAGGGAGAGGGAGGGACGTTAAAACGGCTTCTCGCCGCTGATTGGTCATCAGAGAGGCACTTCCTCTCGCAGCTCGCGCTTCGGCGGCAGTTTGCGGGCTCTAGCTACCTTTCCCCGCGGGCAAGATCCCGCTTGAGGGTTCTCAGGTCGGCGGGCCAGGCAGCCAGGTCACCCAGCAGCCCGGCCGATCCCCCCGGGGCGTCAGGGCCGCGCTTCCGGTAAGTCTGGGGTGATGTATCCCTCCGCCGCCGCTAAGCGGACAAGTAGTGCGGTCCGCCTGGCCCTGGGGTGCCACCACGTGACAGCGGCAGGCTCCACCTCCCCGTCCTCCCCGGTCATGGGCGTGGGGGAGTCTGTGGCGACGTAAACATCTTCAAGCGGAGCCTGCAAGCTGACCGGCGCTGGCCATTTTTAGTGACCGGCTGGCCCCGGGGAAGCGGCTCGTTTGAGGTGCCGGGCGAGGCATCCTAGTGGGGTCAGCCCCGTCGGGAAGGGGGTAATAAACGGGCGCCTGTGAGGGAGCGCCCGCGGGGAGAAGGGGCGAGGACATGGCGGATTCCGGAACGCCAGCGGGCGTTGGGGGGGCCTCCAGCCAGGGGGCGGGGCGATTAGGTCACAGAGC
The DNA here is from genome assembly GCA_004026605.1 of Ondatra zibethicus. Lineage (NCBI taxonomy): Eukaryota > Metazoa > Chordata > Mammalia > Rodentia > Cricetidae > Ondatra > Ondatra zibethicus. The sequence goes on from PVIU01011062.1 coordinate 58,933, forward strand.
GGCTCCCGGCAGCCTTTGCGGCGAGGAGGCGGTCCAGACTATAAAACCGGCCGCCGGGACGCAGCCGGCACCTCATTCATTTCCATCGGTCTCTGGGTTTACAGCTCCGGCTTCGTCACCGCCGTTCCCTCCGCTGGTGACGCCCCCGCAAAGGCTTCGCCGTCGCCGAGGCCTCCTCTCCGCGACTCGTCGCAAGTGGATTCCCTCTCACTGGGTCTTTCCCGCACACCGCAACCATTGACGCCATGTCGAGTTATTCTAGTGACCGGGACCGCGGCCGGGATCGAGGGTGAGTGTGCGGCAGGACCTGTCAGGCCGAGCGGGTGGGGGATGGGAGGGCGGCGCGGCCGGAGCTGGGTTTTCCAACCGACCGCCCCCGGGGTTTTCTGAAAGGAGGCCTGGCGTTTTCTAATAGCCGATTAAAAGCCGTTAGAGGCGACGCTCTCTGGTCATCGGTCTCAACCCCGCTTTTGTGGCTTGAGAGGACCGAGACCCGCGGCGCCCTCGCGGCTGTTGAGTCAAGTCCTGAGGAGCGGGTCAGGGAAGGGAGCGCCGCGCCTTTGAGGCTGCCCGAGGCGTTGTTCCGCGCAACCTTCCGGCCGGTGTTTTAGGGGCTCCCGGTGTTACCGGGGAGTAGAGGGATCGCTCTCGAGGCCATCCGTGCCGGGGAGGGTGGCCAACATCGGCGAATTCAGCCATGTGGCTGAGCCGCGGCCACAAAATGCCGGGCTCGGACATGGCGGCGGCGCCTTTGTTACCCCGCCCGGCGGAGGCGCTCAAAATGGCAGCGTCGAGAAAATGTGGCGCAGAGAGAAATGCGAGACAAAGAAGGAAGCGCCGCCCCAGCGGGAACGCCGCCCGGTCCGGGACTCCTCCCCCGGTTGTCGCCGGCTCCTCCTCTTTTTTTTTTTTTTCCTGCTCGCGTTATATAATTTTGCTACCTTGATGTGCAGCGGTTCGCGGCGTTGCCTAAATCGCGGCTCGCCGGAGTGGGCGCCCCTTCCTACCCTGCCCGCGACACCCTCCTCACTAACCTCACATCGCCAGCGTGGTCCCGTTATTTAAGATCCGTTCCTTTGGTCGAAAACAGTGGCAAAAATAACCTTGTTAAGCTCCTCCCTTCTTTCCCAGCTCCTAGACTCTTAATTCCTAAACTCGGGGGGAGGGGGCGGGAGAGTATATGGAGCTTCAAGCTGTTGTCTATCCTTGTAATCTGAACTTGAGAGATTTGGGCAGTTTCCGACCTGATAAGTCCAGACTGTTTGCTTGGCCTCGATAGAGTGCGCTTGGGACTACAGTAAAAAGAAATACTGTGCCAGTTGTGGCTGTCGAGAGAATGACAGTTGGGAGGGATTACAGAACTGCACTTTGGCTCGATATCAAAAGACATTAAGACGTGGGTGCAAACCTGTGTATATAGGACTCTTTTCACAATTCGACTTTTTTTCTCTCGTAGATTTGGTGCACCGAGATTTGGAGGGAGTAGAACAGGACCCCTCTCAGGAAAGAAATTTGGAAATCCTGGGGAGAAACTAGTTAAAAAGAAGTGGAATCTTGATGAGCTGCCCAAATTTGAGAAGAATTTTTATCAGGAACACCCTGATTTGGCAAGGCGTACCGCAGTGAGTAATGTGGATTTTACTCGGTTATAGCTTCTACTCAGTTGATGGAAACTGACAGGTGTCTTGCAAATGTCTAGATTTGGAGAGTTAATTGTGGTGTGACTCCCAAACATGTCCTATTGAGTTATTCTGTGTAAAAAAAAATGTGTGTTGGCCAGGTGTAATGGCATGGGCCTTTAATCCAGTCACTGGGGAGACAGACAAGTCAATCAGCTTATTTGGGTTTTTTTAAAGTACATAAAAAATGGTTAGTTGTGGGGGAACTTGTCAGTGCAGTTGGCTAAGGTTTGAGACTGAGTTTCATTTGTTTTTCAGCAAGAGGTAGATACATACAGGAGAAGCAAGGAAATTACAGTTCGGGGTCACAATTGTCCGAAGCCTGTTCTGAATTTTTATGAAGCAAATTTCCCTGGTAAGAATTAATTTTCATCTTCGTCTTTTATTTATTTTCTCTTTTTACTTAAAAGGTTTTTTTACTAAAATATTATTGGTTACAGCAAATGTCATGGATGTGATTGCAAGGCAGAATTTCACTGAACCCACTGCTATTCAAGCTCAGGGCTGGCCAGTTGCTCTAAGTGGATTGGATATGGTTGGTGTAGCTCAGACTGGATCTGGGAAAACATTATCTGTAAGTTTAAGACAACTTGATACATTCTGGGAGAGAGGTGATCTTGTAAATTTTTTTTAAGCATTTGAATGCAATTTCTGTTTCTATTCTTGCTCTCCAATAGTATTTGCTGCCTGCCATTGTCCACATAAATCACCAGCCATTCCTGGAGAGGGGTGATGGGCCTATTGTAAGTATGGCTTATAAATGGTTTTTTTTGTTGTTCTTACACTAGAGATTTGTAGACTACATAATCCCCATTTTGCTAGAACAAGTTTGACTTGTTCTTTCTGGAGAATGGAATTTGATTAGCAATTTAAAGCTAGTGACTAAGGACAGTAAGCTTGAGGCTTGTCATCAACTCTGATGTCTGAGTTCAATATCTATAACCTACAAGTAGGAAAGAAACAACTCCAGAAGTTGCCTTCCACTTTTCACATGTGCTCCCGCACACAAAAAGTAAATGTAAAAGTTTCCTTGAACCAGTGTTTCTTTATTCTGAACATAGTGGTCCCTGTTTATAATCTCAGTACTGTAATCCCAGGCAGAAACTGGAGGATCCAGAATAGGAAGCACACTTCAATAACAGAAGGCCCTTGTCAATTTAAAAAAAAAAAAAGAACATCTTGTGTCCTTCTAAATTCAGTTCCCAACATACATCCCACCCTACCTCAAGAAGACATGGCACCCTAGTATTCTGGTTTGTACTAAAACATTTTTTTTGTTTGTTTTTTAAATTTTTTTTCTTAGTGCTTGGTGCTGGCACCAACTCGAGAACTGGCCCAGCAAGTGCAGCAAGTTGCTGCTGAATATTGTAGAGCTTGTCGCTTGAAGTCTACTTGCATCTACGGTGGTGCTCCCAAGGGACCACAGATTCGCGATTTGGAAAGAGGTATATTCCCGTAAAGGGGCTCTTTGTCACTGATGGGGTGAAAGTTTTGCATATTATAGTTAAACTTGCTCCTTTAATTAAAGGTGTGGAAATCTGTATAGCAACACCTGGAAGACTGATTGACTTTTTAGAGTGTGGGAAAACCAATCTGAGAAGAACAACTTACCTTGTCCTTGATGAAGCTGATAGAATGCTTGATATGGGATTTGAACCCCAAATACGGAAAATTGTGGATCAAATCAGAGTATGTATCCTTATGTTCTTGTAAAAATCAGTTCTAAGTTTACTCTGAGTGTTGTGGTCTAAGTTATTTCCCCCAATTTTTTAGCCTGATAGGCAAACCCTAATGTGGAGTGCAACTTGGCCAAAAGAAGTAAGACAGCTTGCTGAAGACTTCCTGAAAGACTATATTCATATCAACATTGGTGCACTAGAGCTAAGTGCAAACCATAACATTCTTCAGATTGTGGATGTATGTCATGATGTAGAAAAGGATGAGAAGTAAGTTTAAATCTTAGCAACTTGAGGAAATCTTGCTTATACAACAGACTGGTTTTGAAAGTTTATGAATGAAATTTAGTGTGGTATATGTCTTTTTTAAAATGTTTGTTGGGGAGATGTATATATATACTATATATACATATACATATTGGATAAGCCACTTCCCTGCCTGGCTGACATGAGCAAACAAGCTTGAGTTTGAACTTAGCCACTACACAAGCACACAAAGTGGTATGCTAGTCTTTATGAAATTCTTTATTCTTTGGGTGTTAATGTTTGCTAACAGCTCTTCCTGTAAGGAAAGGAAAGCCACGTGTCCTTAGCTTTCCCTAAAGGACAAAGAACAGAATTGACTTAGTGGGTGTGTTGTTTTGACTTCCATTGATACACATTCAACTGTTTCGCTAATCTTTTTTTTTTTAGTCGATTTTTCCTTTTTTAAAAAAAAATGGCACTTTTTTTTATCTTTAGGCTTATTCGTCTAATGGAAGAGATCATGAGTGAGAAGGAGAATAAAACCATTGTTTTTGTTGAAACCAAAAGAAGATGTGATGAGCTTACCAGAAAAATGAGGAGAGATGGGTATGTGGTTTCCTGCATCAAGGCAGACTTCAGGAAAGGGCAGAAGTACTTTGATCAGAAGCAGGGAGATTTGTGGGGATCATATGCCACAGCATGGGTATAATTATATGAATTAATTTCAGTGCACTGTAGTGGTAACAGCTCAGTGATGTAATGCTCCGTGAGAGAGCACTTAGATGAAGAGCTGTAGGATTAAATATTGGCTTCAGGTTTTAAATGAGTGCCCTAATATAACTTGCTAATACAGGTGGCCTGCCATGGGCATCCACGGTGACAAGAGTCAACAGGAACGTGACTGGGTTCTAAATGGTATGTATTTCAAATAAGATGAGATTTGTAATTTGATAACATTTGCTTGGATTAATAGTTGTTTTTATGTGTATGTCTTTGTAGAATTCAAACATGGAAAAGCTCCTATTCTGATTGCTACCGATGTGGCCTCCAGAGGGCTAGGTTAGTACAAACTCGAATTCGTGGCTTGGTTTCCCAGAAGATCTCCATGTAGTTTTTTTTAAAGAAAGTTTATTGCTTTCTTTAACCTGCATTTTTTTCTAAGTTTTTTTTCACATAAAGGTGCAGTCTTTGTGGCAAGGCCTAGGCATGACAATCGGAGGACTCGAGGGGGATGGAGGACTAGTGATCGGCTGGCTGCTTCCAGTCGATTAGAGAGGTGAAAAGCTGAAAGTGTGCCAGTAATCTTCAAAGGGCAGAACATACCACCTCTGCCCCATAAACTGTTCTCTCCGGGGGAAAAAAATGGAAGTTACCTCACAGTTCACTGCCGTGGTATTTCATCTGTCCCATGCTTTGCATGATTGCCATGGTACAGCATTGTTTCAAACTGTTCACTGTGATCTGTGGGTCTTTGAGTTTCAGTGAGTTTGCTGAAATGTCGAAGAAATATTTCCAAACTTCAATGTTCAATGAAATTTTTGTTCACGTTTGAAATGGAGAGAGCAGCTTTAAAAGGTACTAAGCCTTTTACAAATTGGTGAGTACTGGCACATGAGACCTAGGGCAGGATCAACTTCTCACACATAGTCAGTGGGAAAAGAAAGTGCCTTGAAAGTTCCTCCCTCACCTACACAGTAGTCGTCATGTCGAGACCTGCCAGAGAGAGACACATTCTCAAGTGAATCCTGGCTTCTTGGAAGCGCTTGCCTAGACGAGACACAGTGCATTAAAACAACTTTTGGGGGACAGGTATGTTTTTCTTGCAGCTGCAGTTGTAAGGTCTTGGCAAGACAAGCAGTGTGGCCAGAATTTTGAACTTCTGATGAGTGTAATGCAGAGGACCTTGTACATTTTTTGTTTAAAGGTCCTCAAAAATGAGCACATGAAGAGGTTGCTGTGAAACTTTTAAGTGGCCCTACTGCGCAGAAGCATTCAGATGTCACTTGATGATCTGTAAGGGAACATTACCAATTTGGGAATGTGCTAAGGAGAACACACATTCCCTCGATAGGCTGTCAGTGGGCGGGTGCTATCCTAATACAGCTGACATGTGCTTTTTTGTTTTTGTTTTTTCCTCCTGCCCCACCCTCTTTTTTTTCTACCTCAATGGTATTCCTACAGGAAATGGATAACCATTTTAACTGTATTTTTTGCAGCCCGTACCTTCTTGGGAATACAATTGTCTAACTTTTTATTTTTGGTCTGGCTGTTGTGGTGTGCAAAACTCCGTACATTGCTATTTTGCCACACTGCAACACCTTACAGATGTGGAAGATGTGAAATTTGTCATCAATTATGACTACCCTAACTCCTCAGAGGATTATATTCATCGAATTGGAAGAACTGCTCGCAGTACCAAAACAGGCACAGCATACACTTTCTTTACACCTAATAACATAAAGCAAGTGAGCGACCTTATCTCTGTGCTTCGGGAAGCTAATCAAGCAATTAATCCCAAGTTGCTTCAATTGGTCGAAGACAGAGGTTCAGGTAAGATGTTACTGTTAGTTGGGGTCACCTCATTGTCTACAAAGTCTGTTTTAAATGGGATTGGAGGGTAAGTAGTTTATTTTGAAACCTAAGAACTCAAAAAGCTACCTAACTTCTATGTTAGCACATTAATGTCAGATAACATTGACCCATTTTCACTTACTTTCTTGACAGGTCGTTCCAGGGGTAGAGGAGGCATGAAGGATGATCGTCGAGACAGATACTCTGCGGGCAAAAGGGGTGGATTTAATACCTTTAGAGACAGGGAAAATTATGACAGAGGTTACTCTAGTCTGCTTAAGAGAGATTTTGGGGCTAAAACTCAGAATGGTGTTTACAGTGCTGCAAATTACACCAATGGGAGCTTTGGAAGTAATTTTGTATCTGCTGGTATACAGACCAGTTTTAGGACTGGTAATCCAACAGGGACTTACCAGAACGGTTATGATAGCACTCAGCAATATGGAAGTAATGTTGCAAATATGCACAATGGTATGAACCAACAGGCATACGCATATCCTGCTACCGCAGCTGCTGCGCCTATGATTGGCTATCCAATGCCAACAGGGTATTCTCAATAAGACTTTAGAAGTATATGTAAATGTCTGTTTTTCATAATTGCTCTTTATATTGTGTGTTATCAAACAAGATAGTTATTTAAGAAACATGGGAAATGCAGAAATGACTGCAGTGCAGCAGTGATTATGGTGCACTTTTTTCGCTATTTAAGTTGGATATTTCTCTACATTCCTGAAACAATTTTTAGGTTTTTTTTGTACTAGAAAATGCAGGCAGTGTTTTCACAAAAGTAACTGTACAGTGATTTCAGATACAATAAATGAAGGCAATGCATGGCCTTCCAATAAAAGATATTTGAAGACTGAATTAAGTGGAAATTGTACTTTATTTTACATATATAATGTCATGTAAAACTTGGCTTAGTATGTTTTGGGGGGATTTTCTTTTGCTTTGGTGTTTATTTTTACACAAAAACTAAAGTTGACTACTTGCCATTATTTGATTTAGGACTTAGGAGAAGGGGGAATCAGAAGCCCTTAAGATGATCTGTTTATATGGGAAGAATATTTTGTCAAATTTCAGTATCAGGGATAACATGGTGACTGTTCTTTTGCAAAACAGTTTAAGCAATGACACACTTTATTCTGGCTCTTGGCTGTATTGTCACCTGCCAAAATGCACAAAGCTCAAAGACTGTTAGCCCAAGAGCTGTGCGCTGTGTCCTTAGTGCAGCTTACTTTGTAGTTCCAGTCCTTATCTACTTGCCAGGGTTCTTAAAGCCACACTGGCAGTCAGAAATGATTCCACATTATTTCAGGGCATTATAGAGGTCTTAAGATTGTAGGCTAGTCAGTACTCCAACACAAGGAAGAAAACTTCAGAATTAACCAGTAGTCAGGCAGCAGAACCAAAAACACAGTAAGGAAAGTTGTGAGGTTAGATTCAACATGTGCTTACAGCTAGAAAGATAAAGGGGATAGTCATAGATTCAGGTGGGTTTACCAACAGCTTTATTTCACAATGGCTGTGAGGTCTATTTGTCTTCCCAGAAAATGGTGTGTTTTTGCCCAGGACAAAAGTCTTAAAGGAATTTCATTTTTGTTTTTTAAAACAAGCTTTGATGTTAATTCCTTATTTATAAAATGTAAAACAAAT